>CM021778.1:3919973-4099055 GCA_011076525.1 Nettapus auritus
ATCTATCTTTGTGTCACGGGGTGAAACCCCTTCCTGAAAGGCTTCTAACTTTGGTAGCATACCACAGCAGGGTGATTAGAGGGCCTAAGGCCAGCAGAGGGAAATGAGATTAATCATATTTTATCTGAGGAGAAAGCTTCATATGCTCATGCAATGAACTTAGACAACACAATCTATTGTCACCACCCCAAGTACACTGTCAGTTGGGACCAGAAACCTCCTGCTCCATCCCAGCAGCTCCGCATTGGTCACTAACCCCTGAATATTTCTGGTCTTGCTCTCTAAATACTTCCCCAGTTAAAAGAGGAAAAAAAATTTCCAGCTTTTAATGAAGAGTGAACCAAGCAGGGTGTAGCGATTGACCAGTCAGTGGCACAGGAGGGGCGTACTACAGCACATGGAAGACAACAGCGAATATGGGATTTCCAACTCACCTACGGAAAATAATCAGGTGTAAAGGTCAGGATACTGGTTTTAACCCTTAGTGCTCTCAGTTTTTAGCAGTAAAATTAGTAAACACGTTAAACGTGAGAGCAGTACCTTGCTATGCAGTATGGCCTTTGTTACAACTCGAGTTGTAGAATTTGTGCTTAGCAGACCTGTGTTGCTTACGCGTGTTTGCTGCTAACTCGACTCGTTGAGTCTCTGCCAAGCCTCCAAGTATGTTACCAGGAACATTCCCAGCTTTAGTCTGGAATAAGCAGACATCTGACAGCTCCTGTGTGGTTCAGTTTGCCAGCAGAGCTCGCTGAGCTTATATTTACTTCAAGACTTGTATTTTACTCTGCAGTTAAGAGCTCCACAGCAAAGCTGATAGTGCTTGTAGGAAAAACAACAACAACAACAACAATTCCAGACTATGGAATTCAGTTGTCAGCCAGAGCTTAAATTCAAGAGACTAAATGAGATTTCAGCATGGCTCAGCAGTTTGCTTTGAACATGCTGGATTCTGGAGAGGATGCCACAAGCTAATCCAGCCAGCTATTTAGGACGGTCAAGGGTTTCCAGTGAGTAAACAAGCCTGATCCCTTTTCTCCCACATGTTTGTCTAATAAACATCTGTGCACACTAACAGCAGCCTCACCGATACAGGCAGCTCTCTCTGGCAGGGGCTATCATCGTTTTCTGCTCTTTTAGATGAAGGGAAAGCCTGCCTTACCCACACACGGCTCGGGGGACAACAGCCACTGCCTGCTATTGCTTGACAGAAGCCTTGTTAACAGTACCAAATCCTAAAAGCACCTTACCATCTAGTTTGGTAAGGAGTTCACCAACAGCTGGAGTACTCGGGTCAGTCTAGGCCCCATCCTGCTTTCCAGACCTACAAATTTCCTTGTCTACCTCTACTCGTATTTCTTTGTAAGTAGCCAGTAGAGCAAAGGAAGCATCCCACATTGCTACACAAGAGGCAAAGCAGGCTCACTTTGGCAAAGTAAAGCAACACTCACCAAGTACTTTGCTAATCATTTACTCACTACCTGTTATCCAAGACTTAAGAGAAGGCACATTACAACCCTAAAAATAGACTGCAGCACTGCTCAGCCTTGGACAGCCCTAGCCACAGTCAAGGCAGCTAAGGATTTATTCCAAAGCTGCCAAAGAAAACCAGTCCTTGGAGAGTATCACAAGAGGTACTCCAAAAGAAGGAGAAATTAAAACAGGAGCATGATTATCCAACAAAACAGAATCTAGAAGAAAATTCTTTCAAAATCATTTATATTTACATCAGTATCTGGAAAAAAAGTCCTGAACCTTCACTGTTGGAGCTGTATGCTCAGCCCCAGACTGAAGAGAAGCAAGAATTAAGAGTTATACCCTCCAGCTGAAAACCTTAAGGCTGTTTTAAGTAATGGGGCTGCCATACTCTGCAGTGACTTCTATCCAGCCTGACAGAATCATTGCTTTGGATAATTAAAAAAAGTATAAAAAAAGGTTATTGCTACTCTGCCAAGGAAACAGAACAACTGACAGGAGAGAAAGTGCATTTGAAGTCTTTCTAAAAGAAAAAAAAAAAACAAAACAACAAAAACACAACAAAACCAAACAACAGCTACCATAGGCTACAGACACCCAGGTACTAAAGGTGTGAAACAAGTCTCTAACAACTCCTTCTTCATTCTAGCTTTCTCCCTACAGCAATTTTTTTTCTCTTCCCTGTAAAGGCACTTTCTGTATTCTACATCCTCATGCGGGGAAACGTTTCCAGTTTTCCATCCCAACAAACAGAACACTCCCACAAATACACAACATTCAGAAGGAATTTTAATTAACAAAATGGTCCAGGAAGGGGGAGGGAGAACCCAAAAACAGGCCAATGCATTTGAAAGATTGCATGTCAGTCACTAGGTATGCCTGCAAGCCCATGCACAGGAAACCATTTGGACCTTTGTCAGTGCAGAACTAATCTCAGCTTCCAGAACCACTTCTCTACTCCTTCCTTATATAAGCTAAATATTATATACATATATAAAAAAAATACAAACTCAAGTTTGTTATAAAGTGGCTTCTCTCTCTCTCTCCCCCTCCTATGCTTGCTTGGCACATGAACGCATGCAAAGCTAGTAGGCTCTGAGGGCTGCACAAACAGCAGGTTTTGGCAACAACAACAAAAAAAAACAACAAAAAAACACAGCTAAAATAGATAAGCAAGATTAAAAGCCACTGAATTGAAAACCATATATTTTTTCCAATGGTATAGAATTAGAACTACAGCTACGACTTAAAACTGTAAGAGTCTGTCATCCTCTCTCCCAACTCATGTCAAAGTTCATAGCAGCATAACACGAGATTCCTCAAGAAACGTCAAGCCAGTGTTCTCTGCTTCAGGAGTGAGTTCACAGGTCAAAGTTCAGTCTGTCCGAAGGATCATGGGGGGATGCTCACTGTCTTCATCCAATCTGAGCGAGTTGGTTTCATCTTCCAGGCAAGCTCCACCCACAGCACCCAGGTCTTCCGTATAGGCTGCGGAGAAAGGGATTAGTTCAACCATCAGCACCACAAACTAAGGCTTGGATCCAACAGTCAGGGATTCCAGCTGAAGTACCAGACGTTATTTGCAACAGTTTCACTGCCACCCTATGTTTGCCTTCATCATGACCACGTTTCTCCAAGCAAAGAGCAGTTTGTGATCAAACTTTGCACGCAGGCGGAGTAGTTGCAATGCACATCGTTGCTTTAGGCAGCCTGATGTTTTTATACCCTCCACCCTTTCATTACAGCTGCAACTGCTGTATCTAGAGCTGTATGTGCAGCTGAAGCACCAACCTGAGTGCTATACAAAGATGGTAAGAGCTGTATGCACAGGCTCTACTCACGTGGAACTCCAGCATTAGACAACCACGGAACCTTTCAATTTCACAGAACAGCAAGGCAAGCTAAAAGGTCACCATTCCCATAAAGGAACTATACGAGCACTTAACCAAAAAAACAACCTAAAAGAACCCCCGTGACTGTAATTCAGATGCTTTGTTCTGCACCCAGACCTCCTGCATGAAATAACTGCTTTACAGCATCTGAGGAAGCATTCAGCAAATACTGCAACTAGTACTCAAGTAATTGACCACAATTTGAGACAAAGCTCTACCCAGAAAGTAGTGAAGATGTGCCATTTATCTACAGGAGGCTACTGTTGTGCTCTTTTCCAACCACTCACCAGTGCTTCACATCACTCTCATAGCTATGAAAAGCTCCGTGTTGAAGCAGATGAGCTCATGCAGCCATCTAGAATGATGCAATATGCAGAGGTGCTCCCCGCCCCATTTGCGGCCTTCTCCTTACCATGCCTTGTGGGTGAGGAAGGCACATATGTACCTTTAGTCACAGCAGCACTGTACGTCTGCGCTACCAACGGCCGGTCGTGGGATGCAGACTCCAGGATTTCGTTGGCTGGCTCCATGCTGCCATCGAGCCTACCAAGCAGAGAAAGGTTAGTTGGAGAGGTGATCTACCTAGACATAATACAGCTTTACTTGACAGCTATGCAAAAATAACTCATCAGACATGTAAGAATACATATACACATGCAACAGGAGGGATATGATCCCCTCAGGGATGGCAGTTTTCTTTTCCAATTGCCTGTGCTCTGTCATAAAGCAAGGGATATTCCCGAGGACTGTCAAGAAGGCATCTCTGTGAATATTCTTCATACTTAACACTGAATACACATCAGCAACGTTTGCCTCTGAGATGTCATCAGGATCTAAACCCTGCTAACTGATGCTAGAAAGAAAAAGACTCAAAAGAACAGTGCATATATTAAAAGAAAAAAATTAAAAAGTCATTCCTATCAGCAAGGTTACAGATTATTTCTTGAATTCTGCCCACAGCAGAAGCTGTTGCTTCATTTACGTATCCTGGAAAACACTCTACTGAAGGTGTTAGAGAATTTCAGCTATTACAAACTTGATAAAAGCTTCTCTTTACCAGGCTTCACTTTGTTTACATATGAAACTAGAGATCATGTCTTAAAATGTTCAGATAAGGATATTATTTTTAACCAGTACTGGAGACTCGACTGAAGTTGCAAACCTGAATTGTCATCGTAAGTTTTTGGCTTTAAGTCTCTTGATCGTGTAACTAATCCAACTGTATTACCCTATCTGTTCCCTTCAAATCTCAAAAAAACAACAAGGCCTTGTCATATTTTCCTTAAGTCTTCTACAGTACTGCTACAAAACATTACTTCACTGGCCCATAGGCAAGGAAGTTTAGTAAGGACACCTGTAGAAAGAACGCAGATGCAATTTCATAGACCAGATTCCCCTGTGTGAAGCCAGAGTTACACGTATCTCATCTCTGTAATCACTTCACTTATTGATGAAGAGGATGGTGTCAGACGTTTCAAGTTCTTGTCAAAGTAACTCAACTCAAA
Source organism: Nettapus auritus (assembly GCA_011076525.1). Taxonomy (NCBI): domain Eukaryota; kingdom Metazoa; phylum Chordata; class Aves; order Anseriformes; family Anatidae; genus Nettapus; species Nettapus auritus. The sequence goes on from CM021778.1 coordinate 3,924,844, forward strand.
CTGCCCAGTAAGAGGAAATAGGATCGTACAGCTAACAGTGATTGATTTTTCACTGCAATCGGACAGTGTTAAGTTTCTGCTGGTAAAGCGGTGCTTAGTGTAGAAGATATTAAGAAGAAAGGCCTGGGGGGATTCTGAAATTAATCATTCATGTCAGAGGTTTGAAAAAAATAGGTTAAAGAAATGAGCTCTAACTTAGCTTCATGCTGCAGAAGTCTAGGTTTAAGGACAAAGCAGATTTTGTGAAAAAATAAAAGGCATCCGTCCTCAGCTAATGCGGACTTACTTGTGCTGCTTCATTAGTGTGCACTCTCCTCCTTCTTGGGGGTCTAGGTTGTACATGTAGAGATACCCATCAGCAGCTCCCACCAATAACCGAGGGATCTTCTGGATTCTAGAAAGGTTTACGGGAGATTAGCACAAGCTTGAGTTTCAAATCAGCACACTCTACTCCCCTCCTGAGATTTTAAGCCATTATTTTCCACAGTTGCTTCTAGATGGGGAATATTGTTAACAGTTGCATAGACTGAGCGCCTAGGTAAGAACTGCATATATAAAAGCAAGGCATAATCACAACGTGGAGCTAATAGGATGCCATGGGAATCAAGCAACTTATACATAACCCAGGAAAGCAAATGGAGACATGACCTTCCCTTTACCAGCTCTGTGCAACTCCAAATATTCTAATGTGAAGTATTTACTTATTTCAGAACTGTTACAAGGTTTAATTATTGCTTAAAGTGTGCTTTGAGATCAGAGGAGAGAACAAAAACATGAAATCAATTTAGCATAGGATCTACAGAAACACACAAAAAAGTTCACTCAGGTTATTGCTTTGGTAGCTGTGCCAAATAGGCCCTGCCCTTTGGTGAAGGCAGAATAAAGATTAAAGTTGAGAACTAAATGTAATGAATGCTATAGAGTTTTAGAGACAAGAATAACAGGAACATGCTTTCAAAGATTTCTTTAACCGTTACTCTGGACTGCCTTATTTTGCAACTAACACAAAACACAGCATTATTTCCCCTAGCACTAATAGAAGCAAATGCCTTAAGCCTATGCATCTGTCCTCAGCGGCCTTCTTTCAAAATTAAGACATCTTTAAGCAACACTTAGACATAGTCTATTGCTGATCCAAATATTATGTCTTTCCCTCTCCTCCTCAAAAGACTGTGAGATGTTAGTTCCAACACACAGCTTTTAAACCAGCAGACGCTTTGAAAGCACTACAGGTGACCCGCTGCTCTGCGTACTATGCATTTTGTTGGAGATGAGGTGTGTCCCCCAGTGTCAGCCTCTGCATAGCTCAGCGTGGCAACCCAGTGGGTGGTGAATGCAAGCTCCATTTCTTTACTCACGTGGCAAGTGCACAGATGTTTTTGTGCCCACAGAACGGCAGGCGGACTGTAGCAAAGGCTCTACCCTGGTTGAACATTTCTGTTACTTGTGAAGGCAGATAGCTTGTTGAGGCCATCAGCACTTTTCCAAAGTAACCTGTCCAGGTTGTAGGCTCTTCCTGAGGTCTACAGTTTAAAAGAAAAAAAACTTTGATTTCACATTGGAGAGAAAGGTGCGCAAACATTTTGAAACATCTATTCATTCTCAAAGATATTAAACGGTTATTTGTTTTTCTTCAGTGATAAGGAACACCTTTGAGAACTCAATGCTACAGGGCACGATGTGTCCTGTAATACCCTCAGCCTGTTGCTAAAACATGTTCTATTGTAAATTGATACTTCTGTTTATACAACTGTATTTCATAACGTTTATTATACAAGAGTGAGATCTATTACAAGGTGCTAAACTTCAAGATTTTATTCAACTGTTTAATCAGTAACCAACCACTGTCTGCAATTACTTACACAAAAACATAAGTAAGACTCTTCTCAAATCATCAATAGGACCATTTTACAACATGGTGCTTTTTAAAGCCCTATAGACAGCTGGAAGACATTGTTGAGGTACATCTTCCCATATGGATGTCAGAAGAGGTAAAAAACGAATAACTGAAAACGTTAAACTGCCCCCACATTTCTCTGCCAAGGATGCCCAACTCCCCTTTGCCAGAAATGCTTCTCCTATTTGTTAGGAGAACAGCATGCACATCAGGGGCAGCTGCTGATTCATAAAAAACTTGTTATGCCCTTTACATTATAAAAGTGTTCAAAGGAAATTTGTCCACACTTTGACTATACTCAACAGGAAGAGTTTTCTCCAATGTGTAATTTCCTTGGTGGAAAAAAAAAATAAGATCTATGGCACCTCTGAAACCTACTTTTCTTTCACAGTCTCAAGTTTGAAGATATGCACTGTCTCTGTGTTACTGGATGCAGACAGAAACATGCCGTCCATGCTGAAAGCCAATGAACAGATGCTCACACACCTAGGTGGAAAAGAAACAAAGAAAAACCATTGAAGCATTATTTTTGACATTCTAATGCTGCACTAATTGGTGAAAGCAAAAGCTAGCGTCAAGTGACTCGTGAGAACAGATTTAAATGAGAATATTATTCCTCTGATTTGGTAGGTAGGAGCCTTTCTGCACATTCACCACTAAGGAGCTCCATACCGTTCACACCAGTTGCACTGCAAGAGCTGGGAGGGACTGTGGCTGCATAGTAAAATCACCTGCAATTTCTCTCAGAAGAAGAGCAGCATGTGACTTGCAATTAAGCCAAAGCATATGGCTTAATAATTAAGCAGATTCCTCAGTCACCACTTTGTAAATAAGAAAATAACTCCATAGTAAGCATTCTCCAATATTGTCTTAAACCACTTCAAGAGCAAGACTCCCCTTAATGACATTTAACTTTGACATATACCAGATATTGGGGGTCATAAGGTAAAAATCTGACCTCACTCTTACCTCTGCATAAAGTATATTAGAGCTACAGAGTTACTGCTACCACAAACTACAGCACCGTGTCACAATGGCTTTCAACGAACCCGCTGCTAGCAGGATTTAGAAGAGCAAGAAAATCATACACACTGCTTGCCGTAAGAATACAGTAATGTACAAAAGGTGGCCCACTTTGAATGAGTTCCTTTACCAGTGAATTTTTAAAATGCAAGAGGAAGTACGCTTCTGGCAGGACTTCAGACTTGCAGAATAGGCAAATCTAAAGTTGAAAACGTTCAAACTGCAAGTGTTAATAAGCATACAGGCAGGGATGGAGGAAGAATTAGGATGACAGGTCAACTGCAGAGCATACCAGAGATCTACTGTAAAGAATGAGCTTCAGATAACTACCCTGGCTGAACTTTACCTCTTCACTCCTCTCCGGAATTCAAACAGTTTCTGTCCCTCTGGAATGGAAAACACTCTTATCACTGTCCCCTGGAAGGGGAAGAAAAAATAAAATCTTTCATTATTATTTCACGTTTGTGCACTGTGCATTAGCTGTGGTGAGCAGAGTACAGACCATTCTGCTGTTAACTTACCGTAGTTGATGCACCCCACGTACTAGCATTAAATATTTTTGGAGCTTGTTTGAAGGATGTTTGAAGAATGGAGAAACTATAAGGTGGGAGTTACTAATGTACAGTACAAGCTTTGCATCAAGAACAGCTCCTCTTATTATATTTGTCATGAAAATGATCACGTTACCCACCAGTATAGTTACCTGGGTGTCTTTGCGCCTTTATCAGGTGAAATCATGTTACATCTGTATAGTTTAAGCTTATTATCCAAGGAGCAGAGGCTTCACACTGTAATTTATACAGTTTGGATAGACCATTTGTCATCATGTGCCAAAGTCAGGCAAAACAATTCTCTCTTTTGACTTTAACTGTCTTGTTTTCATTAGGAAGATAGCATCAAAGGAATGTAACTGATTTCTACTATGCATCCCACACTAATGGGAAAAACACTTGGAGGACTGCCCTGATTACAGCCAGATTAAAATTTAAATAACCTTATTATCCAGCATTTCACAGCATGGAAGTTATGTCAAACATCATTAACAGTTTTTAACATAGATTTGTCATTGTAACTTTAAGACTTCTTTTTTTGGCACTTGCACATGGTACTTACTGTGCATGCTTAAAAAAAATGCAATTTGTTTAGACCATTTTAAGTGAGTTTATCATTGCTGGCAAATTAATAAAAAGACGTCTTACCTTTTCTGAGGCAGTGGCAAGTTTAGTACCACTTGCATCAAAAGCCAAAGCAGCCAAGGGACTATCATGAGCTGGGATCATATTAGCAGCTCTCTGCAGGAGCAAAATGAGAAAACAGAACCTTAGTAAAGCACAGGTTAAAAGCTCCATGTTCACAGCTTAAGCCTGCATATGTAAGAGCTGTCAGGGCAAATAAGAGCCTTATTTATGGACAACTGCTTCAATTCGTTTCAGTAACTGCTAAGCAAAAGTACACAAAATTATTAGCGAAGCATATGCAAAGAGTTCAAGCAGTAGCAGGCTACTTAAAGACAATTCAAATAGAAGTGACTGTCCATTTATCTGCTCCACTCATTTGCTCAACTCTTCTCAAAGCTAATCATCTTACTTTCCTTTGTTGACATTCTGTGATGCCTAGGTATAATGGATACTGCAAATTGTCGTGGATGGACACAAGTGCCTAGTAATTTTTCTCTGAGCAATTTAAACTATTTCTAAAAACTGCATCTTCAGAAACAGAAACAGCATGCACAAAAACCCTTACCAGGTTGATGGTGTCAAAGACCTGTACTTCTCCAATCGTTGCACTCCCTGGATAGGCCAGGTAGCAGTTGTCATTATTTATTGATAAAGCACACAACCCTAGAAGGAATTTAGAACAACATAAAAACAACAACAACAAAAACAACAATGGTTAGAATGAGGCAAATTCCAAAGCTTCCAAAACAACAAAGCTTTCTATGTTCAAATATTGCAAAGATCAACTCGAATCATCCTTACAGTGTACCAACAGACATAGAACAAGGATGAAAAAAGTCTCAATAATCAACCTGCAATGCATCTGTTCAACACAATTACTAACAAAGTTTATCAGAACGTAAAATACTGTCAGAGCTACAATAACCAACGAAGTAGAATAAATTCCCAAGTTTGCCATGACTCTTAAAGCATTAACCTGACATAGTTCTTTAACTGTACCAAGTGCTGGCAACACGTAGCTTCTAAGTATCTGTATTGCTTCCTTCTGATCTAAGATTGCAACCACAAGCACTCCATGACTAGAATACTGGGAGAAAGCAGTTTAAGGCAATCTGCTGTTTGTTCTTGGAAGCCTCGCTGGATCGGGTAGGCTTTAAGCCAACGCTCACATATTGAATTATAACTTTCATTTGGAAACAGAACTAACAGTGCTACAGTTCCACGTTGGGAATGTCATGTGCAGACAGAACACACTTTTCAGAGAAACACTAGCCTCTGAGAACAGGACTGCCTTACCTGCAGGGTTGGGAGGCGTCTCCCGGATTGTATGCAACACCTTCATGTCTCGTATGTTGTGTATATATAGAGACTCTTCCAGACATACTATCAGCCTCTAGATGTGGGGAAGATGAAACGGTGACATGAAGAGAGAGTTTGTATGGCGTTATCGACCCTATTAAAAAAATTGTATCCAAAACGCAGTAGGTACCTTCCAATACAGAAAAGGTTGTACCCACCTGATGGGAAGAAATAAGAGTCTGACAGAAGATGCACAAGATACATCTCCTGGCAAGGCTTCAACAGCGCAATACTACACTCGGTCACTTGAACTGACCAGTGCACTCAACTTTTCTCAACCATGCTAGTGCAAATTGATTTAAATGAAAGTTATTTGTATCACTAGATCAAGTCAGCAAGCCAGAAACCCTCATCTACACCTATTTCACTCTTATTCTTTACCTGCCCATATGTATTTCCCCGCCCCCAAGAGGCCAATTCACATGTGGGCCCAATTTCCTGCTTTGGCTGAACAAAAATATACAAGGCTTTTTAAAACCATTTATAGACCCTATTACTCACTCACACTCATTTGTAATTACTCACAGCCAGTTGCGAGGACTTTTTTTTTGTTTGTTTTAAATGAAGTTCTTCAGCATCTCATTTACCCTTTGGTGACTACATCTGGACCATCTCACGAGACATTGTTCCTTTAACACTACCTCACGATGCCAGAAGTCAAATCAGCCACTCCTTCCCTTATGATTTTAAACAGGAATCCCATTCTCTCACCCCTGATTTTGAGGGTGGGGATGGACACTAAGATGATTTCATCCTTCAGATACCATTTTCCCTACTTTGAACGACCTGGTTAAAGTCAGAAAACCGTATTTGCAGAAGAGCCTACCGATGACTTAGTACTACTTAGCACCCACCTAACCCAAAGACTTCACCAGTTCAGTGATACCATTTTCTTAAAGATTCCAATTATATTTAAAAACGTTACAAAAAAGTGAACAGAATTTGAAGTTTCGTCCTGAGCAGAAGCTGTTGGCTTCTGCTACTTTTACTATTAGGATTACGGGACGATTCTGGTTGAAAGGGACCGTGGCGGGTCTCCAGACAACCTCCTGCTCAAAACAGGATCAGCCATGAGGTCAGAGCAGGTTAGTCACAACGTTCTTTCTACCAAAACAGATAAACACAGAACCAAAAATTCTTAATCAAATACGGAAACTCTGATGCCATATAATTTTATGGAAGCTAGAGTTGGAAAAGTAAAAAATTAATTTCTAACAGCAATTGTGTCAAAGGAAAAACCACCAGAAAGCGCCAGGACAGGATCCAAAAACTCTCCCCTTGTTTTCACTTAAATTACCACTCACCTGTCTATTGAGTTTGACAGCCAAGATGGTGTTGGAGTAACTGTAGTTGCAAATCTCTGTCCCCTTCTTAAAGTGACAAACTTTCAGCTTGCGTGGAGCCTTAAGGCTGACTATGGCCACCAGACTACTGGAGAACAGCCTTTCCACAATGCACACGTCTTCGGTGTCAGCTGGGGAATCACAGTGAGGGAAGGGAAACAAAATGCAGGTGAGATTTCAGGGAAGGACAACGATGTGTATGTATTAATAGGAAATACCGTCTAACAAAATACAGTTTAAGAACGCAAACATTCTGGCACAACAGCTCAGAGTTAAGGCAGGACGCAGGACAGGTTTCTAAAGCAGAAAATCTGCCCGGTGAATGCCAATTCACAAAGGCCTTTTTTTTTTCCCCAAGAGTCATAAAAGTTTGTGCTTGAGAAGTGCCTACTTCCTGCTGTGCCAAGATGCAACAACAACAACAAAAAAAACATCAAGGAAACAAAAAATCAAGTTGTCAAGTTCCAGAATCTTATAATCTTCTATTATCTCTGCAGAAATCTAGGCAAGCATAGGTGTTCCCTTTTTTTTCCCCTAAGGCAGTGATACACACAAAGATTTCTGATGACAAAAAATTTCTGCACGTCTCTATGAAGGGAAAAAATTACTCAAAGCAGCTGGAAATCTCATTTGTTCCCAAGTCCCACCACCAGTTGCCCCAGCACTTGTGTTTTCCCCTCTCGTGTGAAGTTTTCATCCTAAAGCCCCCCAGACAGTCTTCACGGCACTCTTGGTAATTAACAAACACACTTCAAACCATTATGGTGGCACTCTGAGCACTTGAGAAGTCAAAGAAAACAGAGAGCCTACTCCCTTGCTGGATAAATGCCAGCCTGACACAAAGCTAGCCGTACGTATGCTTTTGAGACTAAAGCAGAATGTGCAAAAAGCTATTGCGTGTCAGGAGAAGGCAGGAGAGCTTTCCCAGCCTCTGCAGCTCGCCCACAGCTGCTGGCTACGTCTGCCCTTCCCTTAGAGGGCTGAAGCAAGACAAGCAACTGGAGCCTTTGGCATCGATCCGTGGAAACAACCGAACTTCTCAGAATTCAGTATCTGGATTAGGTCAACGCTTAACGGGTCTCGAACAGTAAAACTGCCAGAAAATAAATATATAAATGACCTGATTGCTGAAGGCTTCAGTTAGCACTGTTCTCATCACCTACGACAGCGATTCCCTGAAAAAAGTTCTTACATTCTCAGCGCGTTGCAATGCCACCACCGTGTGACACATCTGTTTTGGAAGTGCCCAAAGAAAGCAGTTATTTCAAGAAAAAGAACCAAAAATATTTAATTCTGTACATGAGAGCAAGAGCAATTGAGCACAAGAAAGCAAGAGCTTTCTTGTGGCAAAGGAGCAGATTTATACCACGCATTTTCGGTCTTCCATGCAACATAATTGACTTTTATCTAAATCTAATAAACAATATGGTATTTTTCCAAAGAAGACAAAACTGGTCACAGAGGCTCTGAAAATTCAATTTCCTCACTTTCGCAAGAGGGATAATGCATTTTAGAAACGACTTTGTTTTCAAGGAATTATTCTCCGCTTTCCTGATGTCACACACAACACATGAAAAAGAATAATACAAAAACCCACTTCAATAACCACAAGCACAGACATCTAAATGCAAAACTCCGTGCTCCTTGAACCAGACAAGTAACATAAAAGGTTCTCAAACGTTTTACAGCACAGGTTATCGGCTTTCCATCTAAGCTTGGAGTCCTTCATACTAATGGCATCCTTTTACAAGAGGAAGGGAAGACTGGCACACGAAGACCCAAAACCAGAGCCTGATTGCTCCCTGCTCCTTGGGGGCTAGGTGGAATACTCAGCTTCTTTTCCCATTCAGGGGCAACCAAGTTAAGAGACAGCTGCTGGGACTTGTTGCACTCCCAGGAAGGCAGGAGAACTGGTATTGCAGAGTGGGAACAATAGCAGAGATCAGATGGAAGTGCTGTCCCACACTGCACTGATGCAGATTAGCCAGCAAGAAAGGCATGCAAGAGCACTGTCAAGAATAAAGCTGCTACAGGCAAGGAAAAAAAAAATAAACAGAACCAAAAAAACCACAAGTTTTCAACATGGAAAACACCTAAGAAGTGGAGACATTCCTAGAGTTAGAGCATAAGGAGACTTACTACACTATAATACGGTCACTTTTGAGAGAAAGGCTTTGTGATAGTCTATTAAATTCACTTTAAAAACACAGGATGCGCCCCTGTTTCTTTGTCTTCCCCTAACAGGAAGAAGTGATCAAATGAATCCCTTCACAACTGCCAAGTCACGCACACTTCCTAATGAGCAACCACTGAGTGAAGTACCAGGCTGTACTGCACACCCTATGTCCAGCTGACCTAAATTAATCATATTTTTAACAGCACCAGTTAAGTTCTATAGCAATGCTGTTCATCAGGTTTTCTTTTTCACCCCGTTTGTATTCTCCCCTTTACACTATACAAGCGAGGATTACCAGCAACTCAGACCGAAGACACAGTCAGAACAAAGAGCAGAACTGCAAACCGATTTAAGCAGCAGCAGCGAGGGAAGAACGAGCAAATACGTAACAAGATTCCAGTTTCATAAACACAAGCATGCAGCATCACAGACAAGAGCTGGTTAGAACCAGCTAGATTACGATCAGCTGTGCTTTTATTCCATTTTTAATCCAGGAACATGAAGCAAATTATAAACATTCATTAAGCCTTAAAGCACCCTCCGATACAACACTTTTTTCTACAGATGGATCAACTGAGCGGGGAGTTAGGTGATTTAGTCACAGTAAAAGTCAGTGAGGAGAGCAGACAAAGAAAGCTTCCCGTTCTTTTCAGTTGTTCTTTCAAACACAGGACATCCAGAGTGTATTTTATAGCTTACTCCAGTCACCTACCTGAGAACTTGCAGACCAACCACATGGAAGAAGAGGGGTCCTTAAAAATGCTCACACAAAACGATGCTAAGTCTCTAGAACCCCTTACAAAGTGAACTGAGGGGCCACGTGTGATGGCAAGCCCTCAGAATACCTTCCCTTGCTGACAGGAGGTACCCAGAACACAGGACACCCTCCAGCCCCATGCCAAGGTTACAGCCTTAAACACGCATGGTTGGCAAGCCCAAGACAGAAAATTATTTAGCTGCATATAAAAAATGTCAAACACTTCGGTGTGCTGCAGATGTTGTGTGCCCTTTGAGCAACCTTTATCCCACCTGTACTTTTTCTTTCAATAACTACCGTGAGGAAGCAGCTCTGTAAAGTTCAGTTCAGCCTCCCTCGGTATGTTTATTCAGTGTCTCACGTAACAGGAGTCATCTTCACCGAGCCTCTGCGGGTCATATCAGGCCAGATACCCCAAGTGCCTACCATACTGCAGAAGTCAGGTACCTAAATTCAACAGCACCAAATGGAATCCAGGGCACCCATGAACCAGTACAACCAGACCGTGACTCAAGCAGGCAGATGGAGCTGCAACGCAATTTAACCTGACCACGGGTACCTAATTTGAACTCCCCAATTACTTCTCTCCATTAACCGTAGGCAGAAACAGGCTGTCACCAGAGATAATAGGTGAGCTGAGTCACACACCTTTTTCAAATTTAAGATGCCACAGGGTCAGATCACTTTGGGAATGGAGTCTGAAGACCACTCTGTTGTGTGGCATGATCCAGTAGGATCCCAGCATAAACCCTGACATCACAGCTACAGGCACTGTTCGCATGGAGTTTATACCGAAGTATGGACGCTCATGCATAACATTCCCAGAATTCTCATTATCATCTCAAGAAAAAGATGAGGATGAACAGTTGGCAAAACAAGGGATACCACTTCTCAAGGCCTCCCTCCATGGCAAATACTTTACGGTGATCAGCTATTGGAATTTAGATAGTTCAACATTCTGGATGAGTGAAGTTGCAGCTACCACGTTCAAAGATTAGGATTTAAAAAAAATAATCAAGGCTTTGTATTTTTTTAATAAAGGTATATTAGTGGTTGTCTGCCCCAACAGTCAGTATAAAGACCCAAAAGACACCTGCACAAGCAGATTTTTTTATACCCAGATGCTATATAACCCTGCTACTAGTCATAAAAATCAGGAAAGCAGAGAGTTGTTCTCTTGGCTCTTACCAAATTTCACAGGATACCAGCTAAATTTAAATATGTAACACTGACACAGTTTTACCCTGCCGGCAATTAATTGTTGTGTGCTATTTCATCATACACTTAAGGTTCCTCTCATGTGACTTCAAACAACCTGTGAAAAAATGAAACATGTCGTCTCTTCCTGGAGCCAAGGGAATAAAAAAGAAAAAAAAGAAGATACTTACTGCATTCATAGATCTGCTCTAATTTGTCCACAGAAGAGAGAGAGAAGAATTTGTAGCCTGATTTACTGCCAACCGCAAGGGATCTGAAAAAGAAACAAGTCCGTCAGGAACATAAACTACATCAGCTGTGAATTACCCTTGGACAGATTCTTACCCTCTTCTACACCTCCAGCTAGGTTAGCTCAGTAAGAAGAGTGATTAAAAAACCCATCAGACAATTTCCTGAATTCTGAAAAGGCCAAATAGCTTCGGAATTACCCCAGGTGTGGAATCCTACTTCACATTTGCTGACATGACAGTTCACAGCTTACAGCCTACTGCCCAGCTCATACTGGTGATTTCTCTTCCCCGCAAGCTGAAAGCTTCAGTGTGGAGGAAGGAGGACTTGAATAATGTAACGCAAACCAATTACATCATTGCCTCACCATGAGAGGCGACCTGCAAGACCTTTTCAAGTGAGATTGTCTGGGGATTTTTTGCACTTTATACTGTAACCTTCATCAACCACCTCAAGAGAGTTTTCGTATAAAAAAGGGCATTAAATGCTGCCAACTCCAATTTTCTCCGGTTTTACTTGACGATATTCTAGCATCTCCGAAGAACATTGTTACGTCTCAGCCGTACAAATACTCATGCTGAATCTTTACTCAGAGGCTCTCTCAGAAACGCTAGTCACTGATGTTAAACAGATTTTAACAATAGAATGTTAAAAAAAGGGCTACGAGCCCTTCTTTCCACCATTACTCAATTTTCACGCTTAGCTCATAGACCAATTGCTTTTCCAGTCAAAAGACAGGTCTTAAATTTTTAGCTGAAAAAAACTTTAGGCCCATCTTGCAGCTCTTTGAACACCAAAGCAGCTGTCAATGGCACTTGATTTTCCCCTTCCCCACGTGAAGGATGATTTTATGACATAGAAAATTAGCAGTAAATATAGTCGTACAAAACTGTATCACTATGTTTACAGTTCATGCATACATTTACTGTCATGACATATGGAAACTGATTCATTTCCAGTAAGATGCATTTCAATATGCCAAACTGTGGCAAGTCATTCGACAAAAGGCTCAGACCCAGTCCTGCCCATCACCGTGCCAAATTGCCCTTCTGAACCCATCAAGATGCTTCTCTGCGTTTCAGATGCTCTAACAATTAGTCCTGCATTTACAACATAGATCCCCAGATTCCTTGCTCTTCCTGTATTTTTTCTCATGGCTCCAAAGCGAGCCCGTTTTAGACTTCAAGGTCCCTAGAAGATTAAAACTTGTTCCTAAAACATGCTATCCTCCAGAATTAAGATCCCAAGTTATACCATCACGCAGAAGCTGATTTTATAGAGTTCTCTGCTAGCAAAATAAAAATCAAAACAAGAAACACAAACTGGAACAGTCTGGTTAAGAAATTATACTTAAGAAGATTTAAACCCTCAAATTAAAAGATGAACCACCTAGGCAAGAGAAATAAGCTTCTCCAGATGCAATAATCACAACAGGGGAAAAAAGATATTCGGCTTAGAGACAGAGCAGCTACGATAAAACCAAATTTTGTTGCTGCTTCTCTAAGTCACCCTTGTAATACATTTAGTATTACATGTAGTAAAATACATTTATTCAGGCAAAATTGGTACGTTCTGCAGGCTGTATCTGATTAGTTGCTGAAGACTCTGCATTGTTTTTCTCAGCTACTTTTGTACGACTCGATGGAAATCCAAACTGTAAAAACAAGAAATTGCAATTAAAAAAAAAAAAGTTACGCGTTTGCTTTTCTTAGCTCATCTATTGTTTCCCTCAAAAGAAAGTTTAATGCGGAATGACATTAAAACTGTCACTTCAGAGGTAAACAAGCACTCCGAGTTAAAAATAAGTGGAGTCACAAGACTCCTTGCAACATAAACAATCTACAAAAGACATAGGATGGGTTCCTCATGCAGAATTCCACATTGCCCAGGAGTATACTGACACAGCCACCAAGTTGATTCCTGCACTGTATTTATAGCTTTAAATACCAAATATTGCTGCATCACTGTGTCAGTGATGGTATCACCGAAACCAAAAAGCCCATTTTTCTCGTCCTACTGACTACCTACACTCCATTTAAACCATCAGGCTGAGTAAAACCAGCAGAATGAAGGCACACAACCGATCTTTCCATCCATGGCAAGTGCTTTTTATCATTTCTTTCTGGATCAAGGTGATGGTGAAGTCACAAAACATCTGTTTACACAGCAAAGTTTCAGTTTGTGTCAGCATAACTAAACCTATTTCAGTATACAAGCGTAACTGCAAGACCAACCATTTTCCTCCTAGACTAGCATTCTTGGTTTTGGAGGTTTTTTTCCCCCTTCCTTTCTTTAAGGCACTCTCAAATTACTTCTTACGAAACTATTGGGAAAAAAGGCTTTTTATACGTAGTAAGAGAATCCACTAGGCTAAGTTACACTGGCGTAATCATAATGATTTAAATCCCCCATCTTCCCTCACACCAATATTACACTTAAGCCTTTAAGACACTCGATAGCTATCTAAATGGCCAAATCCCACAAAACAAGTATCTAGGCAAAATTACCTCACCTCCTAAAAACGTGCAGCCATATGGGAAGAGAAATGATCAATAAGCCATTCAGCTAGCGCTCAAATGGACAGTGGCCAACAAGAAGATACTGTAGTTTATCAGAATCTCCTTTTACAGTGTGGGTGCTCTGCTTTATTATCACCAATTTTCAGAAGCTGATGAGAGACTGAAATTGAAAATAAAATCAATATCCAAAAAAAAAAAAAAAGCCTTTTTTCTTCTAACATTATGCCACACGGGTATTTTTGAGCCTGTTATGTGCAGCCTCTATTACGAGCCTGATTTGTAGACTTTGAGCCATTTCGTCATCAAGGTTTTCTACTCGGTACAAAATTACCAATATAGCCATGATTTATGAAACCGTGTTTACTCGCTTTTTTCAAAGATAATACTGTTGTCTGATCCAAGATTACATAAATCTTGAAAGCATTTTCGAGAGCAGCTGTCATAAATAATTAAAACCAACCTCATCAGGCAAACAGCGCTCGGAGATGTTTCACACATTCATTTCAAGGAGCTGACATTCGCTCTAAGTGCACTCACCTAGAGTGGGAAATCAGCTGGTTCAATCTCTCCGGCTATTTGAAAACAAGTTTTTTCAGACGGGTTAGAAAGTGGTACAGGTTTTCTTTCGCTTCTTTAATATACATACAGAAGAAAGAAAACCAGTTCTCCCCTTTCCATATCATAGAGGACTTTAATTATTAATCAGAAAGGTTCTACGTTAATCAGAATGATTCTACTACGGGCAAGTCCCTCAAAGATTAAAATCAATTGCAGCTGCAGTACAAACATGACTCCAGAAGTTATTGCTATTTTAAATAACCGGTTAATTAAACCTACTTTCATTATGATACTGTCTCATTATACTCATGTTCCAACTCATTTCAAATCCAATGTAAATTTCTAAGGAAGAAGCCTTTGGTGAACAAAGGCTTATGATGGAGAGGGGGAGAAGAATAATAAAACAATAAACAGTGAAGTGACATAAGGACAGAATTGCTGGAGGAGCGTACTTAACTTTTACCTCCCAAATGGCTGCTGAAATCAAAGCTGTAACATTTATAGGTATGTCTCAATAGAAAGGTCAAGAACGTCAGTATTTGGGATAGGAGGTAAATACAGAAGCCCACACATTCCAACAGATTTATCAGGAACACTGAAAACCTACAGATTTTCCCATTGCTCTTAAATTAGAAAAAAAATCCCACAAGTTTGCTGCTACAGCAAAAGGAAACCTCACTAACCCATTACTTACCATACAGCAATAGGCTGGGACAACAGAAAATTCATACTCCAAGCACACATCACAACTTCCAGAACACATTTGTCCACACACACGCTGCACAACAGTATCCCTCACCCAGAACCATCAGGCAAGCCCACCTCAGCTGATACTTCCACTTAACCAACAGCAAGCAACATGACAATGATTGCTTCTCTCAGCTATCTTTCCTGAACACGAGAGCTACGTGATCTTTCTCTCCTTCCTTCTCTGTTTAGCTTTAAAGTCTCCTTAGAATAAAGCTCTCTGCTGTCCCCAAGGACCACAAACGAATGACACCTGAACCTAGGAGAAACAAAAGCAGAGACGTGAATGCTGAGTGCCCAACCCTTGGTGCTCTCACCACGAGTGGTTCAACAAAGATAAAAATGAAGACACTTTTAATACAAACATCATGTGGTACTTATAATAAGGATTCTGCAACAAAAAGCATATTATACAACTTTAGAACTACAAATGTTTGCTTAGAACACAGAATTAAATAGATTTAGTCAGGCAAAATAAAAAGGGCAGAATGTAATCAGCAGGAACAGACATAGGGACTGATGATACCTGTCCCATGTAACTCCATACATAAATGGAAGCAGAGATTAATGACGACCTTGGAAATGAGGCTTATCGATGTTTTCATTAGAAACCCAAACACAAGGATTTGTTTTGTCCTTTTGTGAGTAGCCCGTTTTCAAAACTACAGCCACTATTTTGTTTCTGAGTGCTGTCTCTTGGTTACTTTATTTTAAAAAGGTGATTAAAGCTTCTCTGAAGTCTGTTGCTTTGCATTATTTCTCTTTTTTTTTTGGTAAATAGAACCTGAAGACCATATAAGTTATATTTATATGTTTTCCAAATGCATTTCTATGGGAATATTTGTGTAACAACGTAAAGACAGTTTCACCAATTTTAAAAGTGTCAGTAAACTTTGAAATCTTCAAGTTAGGTTTTCGTTAAAAAGCTTGCTACTTCCCATAAGGCTGGACACAGACACGTTTGTGAAAACTCAGGCTCACCTCTCAGGCTCATGCAAGCTTTAAAGAGCATAAAGGAGATGTGTAACATAATAGTTCTCCCAGAAGTAACATGAAGAGCACTCAAACTGAAGCGGCACTCTTACCAAATATCTATCATTAAAGATTTGCAACCGCTGAAACATACCTAGCACCAAGGTCACCGGCAACCTCCTGCTGCCCGCTTCTGCTAGGACTCCTGACTCCCAACCAGTCGCTTCATTTTTATCTGCGAGCTGGAGCTCCTGCCTCTGAGTGCCCGTCGTGCCAAGTTGTGCAATGATTGATTCACGGGGAGAAGCGTAAGGTCCAAAACGAGCACGCTTACACGGGCTGAAAGTGACCTTCTCTGTGTTTTTACTTAATGAAAACATATTAAATCAAGGAGAACCCGCAAACCGTCCGCTTCTGCTGCTTTAGAGGTGGAGTGTTTTCAGGCAGAGTTCCAGTCCCAGCCAATAACTCAGAACCCTCACGTAAATAAAGCTGAAGGCAATACGGAGTAAAGAGGCACAGCAACCCTTGGAGTAACAGATACTACGCCACGGAACAGTGTCACTACACAGAGCAACTATGAATGAACATGAAAAAGAACTTCAGTAGGAAAAAAGAAAGCTAAAAGCAAGATACAGAAAACCTTTCAGTCACCAGGAATTGCAACAACTGGGAAAAGTTATGGCAGCTTTATGTTGGCAAATTTCTTTTAAGTACCAGCAAACCAATTTCTGGAGTAAAACCCATCCCTAAGCTCACCTCCTTCCTACAGGAGGCAGGAGTTAATTATCAAACCCTCCATTAAGCCAAAAAAAGGTTAGGCTGACACCTATTCTTACCAGCAAGAACTACCATCTTTTGCTGATGCACAGCAACTGGCTCTGCTGTCTAGGTAAGCCAGGCGGATCCGAGCAGGCGTGGAGCTGGCACCTTGCTGAAGGTACAAGCTTTAATGCAGTGACAATGCACCCCTGTCATTTTTGTCCAGTTCTGTCAGCGAGTTTTCTAATTACTGAAACACTCCTTAAAACGTGATGCGAGCCCTGCTGGCTGGTGAGATGTCAACAAAGCTTGCCTTGCACGTGCTGGCTGAAACAGCGTGCGTTTTGCTCACCTCGCCTGGCTCAAAACCGACTTCTTTTACTTGGAATACAAGTTCAAAGTAAGTCAGCTTTCCGAGGCCCAGCACGGGAAAGTGTAGTTAATCCCCGCTTAGTTCTTTTCAGCTCTTCTCACCCAGGAAAGAGTGATCTTCTAGAAACTCCTAACAGCATGATGATAAACCCAGACAGCTGACCGCTTGTTTCTCTATTCAAACAAGAAATTAAGAGATATCACAGGTGGAAAAAATATAAATAAACCATCCAAAGCTTTAGTTTAAGATGTGTAAAGCTTGCAGTTTTTCACTGGCTTTTTTCTTGACCGGATTTCTTCTGAGACACTAACAGAAAGAAAGGATGCCTGTTCCACATCATCCATCTACCTCCTTTGTTTCAAAGTGGCCTTTTAAATTATTCTTCATGATTTCAAGACAAAAATATGAACAGGAGCCTTTTTCTATTTATACAGTCTCTATAACGGATATCTGAAACCCCCCCCAAAGATACTAAGATGACAAGAAAGACTTAGTACTCCAAGACTTTCAATTCCAGAGATATACAGACCAGATTAGGATCGTGTAAAATAATTGTATCACCACCAAAATTCTCATCAGATCATCTCAGGGTGTTCTGCACGTATTATATAGACACACGCACATACACACAGTTTGTTCTACCCACACAATGGACATTTGAACGCTGAATATCAAAACCAAATCGGCCGTAGCACAGAAATGGAGTAATACTTTCAGATATTTATGAAAATGAAATGGGAAAATGAAGTTATAGGGTTGAGGATTAGAAAATCATTGCTCCCTTGTCCTTCCCCATCTCCCTAACTCAAAATTGAAACATTTCTTCGAGTGGGATTTATGTTAAGGTGTACAAGTTAAGGAAGGCTTAGATAATTTATATTACATTTGCTTCTATTTTACTTCAGTCTCAGGACTGGTCTCAAGGCAAGCCTGGAACTGTTTTGTTCAGAATAAATATATATTTTCTGTCCCAACTCAGTGATCTGTAAATATATACAGGTCTCACCAAAGGTAAGGTGCAACCAAAACCAGGCAGCTGCTTTAAGGAAGAAGCGGTAAAGCTTTTAGAACACCACGCTGGACAGCACAGTGAACCTCAGGAACTTCCATAACAACCTTTATAAATCACAGCAGAACCAGGTGACAGATTTGCCAGTTGTGATGACTTGGATTTATCTGGTAATAGGTAAAAAATGGATGGTATCTGAGCACAGCACGGGCACGCTTCACATGCAGAATGACAGAGAGCTGTGCACGGTACTTGATGAACAACATGAGGAATACTTGCAGAAGTCTTTGAATCAACACACTAAACTGATAACAAGCTACTTACAAATGCACAGAAGACTCTCTCCCTCCACCCTGTCACTTATCATACGTTAAAGCCTCCTGTCTTGGGTCTATCCAGCTCCATTTGCTTGTCTCCATCCCATGATTTACAACATAACCCACAAAAGCAGGGTATTCCCCTCTTTGGTGTGACCCTCCTCCAGTCTTCTTGCCTTCAACATCCCCACATGCTACAATCTAAGATGAAGAGTTAAAGCTTTTGCAAGGGCAACATGTTGCTTGTAAGACTAACAAACAAGTTGTTTAAAAGTCACCACAACACATGTGGATTACATTCAGTGATGCCAGCCTGAGATCATTTCCTCTTACTCACTTCCTAAAATAAAACTCCTCCTTTCAGAGGTTCTTTTGGTCCCTTCCCACCGGTTTCATCTCACTGATATTTAAAACAGCCAAATCCTCCTTCAGCGCTCCGCTTCCAACCACCAGCAGTTCCTGAACCGAAAAACATCGCTCTTCAGTCCCCCACGTACAAATTATTTTGCTCTGATCCAAACGTACTGCGACTGTCAAATAACAGCGGGATGTGTAGCATCATAAATCTGACCCTCTGTAGATTGAAACCAACTACAGAAGTTAAGTGCAAGCTCAGGGACCACATGAGAAAGGCCCCTTTCAAAATGAAAACCTGAAAGAATGGGCTCATAAAAATACCTTCACACCTAAGGCATGCTGTTTCACCAGAGAAAGCAGGTGAAAAGATAAGGGTTGTACAAAAAGACAGCACCAGGGAGCTTTGTGACTATGTCTGGTAGCTCCTAGGAGACTTGAGTCTCTCCTACAGGCTGGGCATCATCAGTAAGTGGAAAGCACCCTCCCTATCGCTCCTGAAGTGCCAGAGAGCAAGGCTGAGCTCCCCTGGGCAACAACCAGAGGAAGAGAGAAGGCACCATCAGGCAAGCCCAGCGTGAGCAGTGCCTTCACTCTCAGCTGCGTGCCCCTGCAAGCGTAGCCTCAAACCCTGCAGCTCCACACACAACCCTGGGGGTACGTGCGATCCTTCCTACCCCTCCTGCAGCGACGAAGCAAACCCCAGCCCCACGGCAGGGCAGCTCAGGGAGAATTTGCAGTGGGATGGGGTGGAAGCAGCAGCAGGGGGTGGTGGTAGTAGTGTGGGTGTGTCCAGCTCCTCGGGGCCTCTCCTGTCCTAGAGACCCCATCAGCAGGGCCTTCCCTGCCCTAAGGATCCCGCACCCTAAAGACCCCACCGCTCAGACCTCCCCCACTCTAAAGACCCCTCTCCCAGGGCCTGCCTCTCCCCCTAAAGACCTTCCCCCTCAGACCTCCCTCACCCCCTAAAGAATCCCTATTAGGACCTTCCTCTCCAGGGCCTTCCCCCCTCCCTCACGGCCTCCCCCACCCCAAGGTTCCCCCATCCTAAAGACCCCCTTCTAGGGTCCCCCCACCCCCTAAAGACCTTCCCCCTCAGACCTCCCTCACCCCCTAAAGAGCCCCCTCAGGACCTCCCCCCCTCCTCAGGGCCTCCCCCACCCTAAAGCCCCCCCAGGGCCTGCTCCGCCCCCCGGCCCTCCCCCTCCCCAGGACCCCCCCACCCCCAACGACCCCCCCTCATATCCCTCCCCCCACACCCGCCACCCCGTACGTGTTATCCTGGTTGAAGTTCGCGAACAGCAGATGCCCGCTGCCGGCCTCGCCGCTCTGACCGGCCAAGTTCATGACGGGACGGGCCTCGCCGCCCCCGGCCGGCGGGGGCGAGAGGGAGGACGGTGATTTGTGGGCCGGGCCGGGCCGGGAGGAGGTCCCCCTTGCACCAAGGACCGGTCCGGACCTGGCTCGGCCTCTCCTCGCCTCAGCCCTGTTGGCTCCGGCCCCCTCCGCGAACCCGCGGCCTCCCCATGGCCGCCTGCGCCTTGTTTACGCTGCGGGCGGCGCAGCGGCCCCGCGCATGCGCCCTCCCGCCCCGCCGGCCACCGTCCCGCCTCTGCGCATGCGTACGGCCCCCGGCGGGGGAGGAGCCGCGCAGGCGGCGGGGTGGTGGCGCCGAACTCGGTTGGGAGGGGGGTGTTGTGAAGCTAAGCAGGGAGCAGCGGGGTCGGTGGGCGGATGGGAGACGGAGGGTGGTGCTGCATCCGCACTGAGAGGGCGGGGGAAGAACTTTTGTGAAGCTAAGCAGGGCCCTCTAGGGTCGGCAGCTGGATGGGAAACACATGATGGGAGCCTCCACGCTGCGAGGATGGGAGGTTATTGTAAAGCTAAGCAGGGTCCAGCGGGGTCGGCGGCTGGATGGGTGACACAGTATGGAGGCTCACTGCCCCTGTTGTCCCCGCTGTCCCCGGGCAGCGGCCGCTCGTTGTCGCCGTCCGGGAGATGGGAGCGGCCAGCCCTGCACGGAGCCGCCCCCCCGGTGCCTCTGCAGTTCCTCCTCGTACCACCGGAGGTCCTCCAGGCTCAGCGGATGTGCCAGCAGGGGACAGCGGGCTGCGTTCGGGGCTGCTGGCATCGCCATGGGCCTGCCCCGAGGGACCCGGCTGGCAGGAGGGGACAGCCGGGAGTCCTGGGGTGCGGGGAGAGGCTCCTCAGGGGATAAAACGAGCCACCAAGGACGAGGAAGTTGGAAAATCTGGAAAATTGCATCAAAATCAAAGGTTGTTCCTGGAGGGAATTAATCCAGGACACGAGCCCCAGTGGGATTCCCAAGCTGGTGTCTGTGGTGCTTGGGCTGCGGGGGCTCCAGCATCTCCTGTCACACATGTGCCCCACCTGAGCCATCCCACACAAGCTGCTGGTGGCCCCCCAAGGTATAAGGGACCCCCTGGGCTCCCTGCCATCGCCCACCCTCACCCCCGGCTGCTGCCTGTGGCCCTCAGCTCCTGCTGCCCTACAAAGCCCCTTCTCTCATGGCGAGGTTTCTCCTGCTATAAGACGACAGATTTTATGCCCAGCTCTTCTCTTACTTGCTGGCTCCATCGGCTGAACGCAGGGGAAAACCTCATGGGGAGCCACAGTTGCAATGAGCACTGCCCAGGCAGCCCAGTGCCACCACCGCAATGCCCCAAATCACGGTTATTCACACCATTAATGGCCAGGATCCAGCACAAAGGTGTCTCCAGCTGTGGGACGCCTGCACAATTTGGGACCTTACATTTGGGGGAGGTTCATGACCCGTTCCTCCACTTACACAAGAACCCCCATTTGGTGACATTAACAAAATGCCATTCAGAGCACCTCATAATTAAGAAACTGGCAGTACCATCATTAGCAATTATCAGATCTTTGTGGGGAAATGGGGAGAGAGCCAGGGATGGGGGAGGAAGATGATGGTGGCCAGATGATGCTCAAGGAAGCTGCTGGCTGGGGAGGGGACAATTCCAGGCTGGTATGGGTCCAGTATGGGTCCGGTACTGGTCCCAGCACCCAGCAGCTCCTGGCCGCCTGCTCTGGAGGCAGTGCTGGTGCCGGAGCCTTTCCCCAGCAGGATTCGCGAGGCTTTGGTTGCCATAACAACTGGAGCCAGGCTTCAAAAATAGTAACTTATTTTTCATTCAATTTGCCTTTTGCCCTCTGAGATGGATCTATTTCGGGACTGATGGTTCGCTTCAGGTGCCCTCCGTCAGCACCCCTGGCTGGGGGTTCAGGGGCTGGGGTTATTTCGTTCAACGTGGTTCCTTGCTGCTTTCCCTTCCTCCCCCATCCAGGCCTGGAGAAAGGTAAAGCAGGGAACAGGCATTAAATAGCCTTTGCCAAAGCCTCGTCATCTTGAAGGCTGGGGAAGGAACTTGAAAAAAATCCCTGTTCAGTGGCAGAGTGTGGGAGAGGTTTGGGAATGATCTCACTCCACATCGCGCCTTGGACCTGCCACCCTCAGCGGGGTTTGGCTGTCCCAGATCCCGCTGTCCCCAGCCTGGTCCCCCCAGTGTCTTGGATCCATGATGGGAACTGTGCAGGGAGGCTGGATCCACTGGATCCCGGATCCTTTTGCACCACATGGAGGCACGCAGAGCTTCCCCCCTCTGCATCCTGTGTGGGGATGGGGCTGCATTTGGAAGGAGTTGCAGGGGATTCATTCATGCCTTGAATTAAGGAGCACATGTGTGCCTCTCTCTAGGGATTTATAATTTATCTGTACACAAAAAAAATAGCTTAAAAATGATTTGGAACTAATGGGAAGTGGTGTGCTCTAGGAAATTTTTAACTCTTTCAGTTTTGCAGAGGGGTGTGTGACTGATTTCCCATGGAAACAGCCATATGAGCCTGACCCTTCAGGTGGAGATGTCCGTGCCTCTTCCACCTTCCTCCCACAAACATTACTACAGCCTCAGCAAGGACAGGTTGTGCTGGGGAGATGACCTCCTTCCCCAGGTGCTGAGGGCCTCAAGTCACCTTTCTTGTCCCCTACCTGCTGTCCTGAAGGCACCCACGGTCCCTGGCACCAGGTGGGCACGATGACAGCCGCAGACAACCCCCCCAAACCCTTTACAGCCCCGCTCTGAGCATCCCAACCTCGGAAATACATCAGCACCTCACTGCCCCCCAGTGCATCCATGCACTCTGGGGGCTGCGGGATGATGGAGAGGACAGGAAGGGGATGAAGGCTTCGGATGGAGACAAGCATGAAATCTCCAGGCTGGGACAAAACCACCCAGCCCTGCTGGAGGCCCTGAAAAATAGCAAACAAAATAATTCAAATCTAATAAATAAAAGCAAAACCAAACCCAGCAACTCCCCGGGGATACCGGGGTGGGCTGGCCCTGCCCCGGGGCTGGCGGGGATGACCCGGGACCCACAGTTGGCCGCTCGCAGCTCCCTCCACCCCCCCCCCCCCCCCCCCGGGCTTTAATTACGTTTTCAATCCCAAACTGCTGCTATTTGATCCGCCGGGGGTGGCAGGAGGGGGTATTTTTAGCCGTGCTTAGAGCTGTCTGGGTGGATAAGGGAGAGCATGCAGGTTGCCGCGGCCAGGCGGAGCGGGACGGGATTTGTGTGTCCCCCCCTCCTTTTTCTCCTCCTCATCTTTGCCCATTTGCTGGCTGCGAGCAGGGCTGGCTCCCTCGCCGGCTGCTTCCCTTAGGTCGCCTTTGTTTTTCTTTTTTCTTTTTTTTTTTTTCCCCCTTGTATTCTTCTCTTGTGCAACAGGGGGGCGAGGCTGGCCTCTGCTTCTCCTCCTCGGCATTTCAGCCCCGCCACCGAACACCCCAACCCCGACGGGAGCCCATGAAGTTGCCGTGGGTCCCCAGGGCATCGCTGCCCTCGGGGGGCTCGGGGACCCCCGGGATCCTCGCTCCGCGTTGAGCCGCCCTTGGCTGCATCCCTCCGCCGGCCCGGGACGCCCATGGCAGTGGCGAGATGTTCGTGTCCCGAGTCCTGGACTTCCAGAAGACGCGTTATGCCAGGTAAAGCCCTCGGCACGGTGTTTTCCTTCCCTCTGTGCTGGCAGCTCCCCGGGACGGCACCCAGCCCCTCCGCACGGCTCCGGCCAAATCCCAAACCGAGCCCTAAGGGACCTTCAAAAGATGCTGAGTGCCTCAAAGCCCGGGGCAGGTGCGGGCTGCTCCTTCACCTGCGGGCACACGGTGTCCTTTTCGAGATGAGGATACCTGCCTTTTTGCCTCCCTAAGGGAGGCAGAGCATCCCTGGGACCTCTCTCTCCGTGGAGGGGCTGAGCAGGGATGGGGTTTGCGGGTCATTGGGGTGTATTAACCCCAAAAGCCACCAGCCAAGACAAAGGGATCCTGACCAAGTTGGTGCTCTGGGTGGTGCTGGGTTTAAGGACCGGTCCTGGACTTCCCCCTGCCCACACTAATTTTTAATTTCGCATCTGTCCTCTCCCTGCTGGGGCAGTAGTACCCCAGCTCTCAGCAGGGACAGACCCCACTGCTGGGTGCCAGCTCCCCGTGGGGGGAGCCAGCCTCACCCCAGGGTCCCACTGCACCCAGCTGACCCCCCCAGCCTGTACCAGGGGATTTCAAGCTCCCAGGGGGTGCACCCTGATGGATCCTTCCCCAGGGCTGTTAGGAAACCTCGTGGCATTACCTGCTGGGGGGGGGGATGACCCAAAGGCTACTTGATGTCTGGCCAGGGTGCTGGGGGGGATTCCAGGGGTCTGGCATTGAGGAGAGGCTTTGCCCCTAACCCCTGTGACCACAGTGGGGACATCTTTGTTGCTTTAGAGAAATCCCTGGGGGTTTTCAGCTCTGCTTTCACCCCTACCAACCTCCCAGTTAGAGGGAGATAAAAGAGATCTGGGGAGGAGTTGTGCTGGTTGCTCCACACAGAAGCAGCCTGAGGCACGTTTCCCTGTGCTGCTGACCTCCCGTCCTCGCCAAGCCACCAGAGCTCCTCTTTTTCTAGCCATCCCAAGGGGAAATATCTGTGCTTGCACCTCCAAAAGCTGCCTGAGCACCATGTACCCCTGCTTGAGGACCAGTCTGATGTTGTCTGCCTCCTGGTTACCTTCACTTGGGGGAGATGCAGAGGCAGCCAGCAGGTCTGTACAATGCACCTGGCCCAAAAATCCTTGGGGAAAAATAGAATTTAAGCTCCCCCCCGCCCCCCCCCCAGGAGGGCTGGTGGGGATGGAACTGAGCCAAGCTCAGAGCCCCCACAGCAGGAGGCAAACCATTCATTTGCTCCAGGGAGGCTGGGAGGCAGAGCAGGAGCTGCCCCCCAGCACAAGCCATCTGCCAGCATAGAGCCTTGATTTTTTCCCTCAAACCAGCATCCTCAAACCTCACCGTGGTCCTTTACGGAGACAACTTATTAAAGAGGTATCAGGTGTTAGAGAGGGGATCGCAGGAGCCCACGCGTAGGGCCAGGTGTGGATGGGGATGGGGCATTCCTTGGCTTTCACCCCAAGACACACTGATGTGGTCATCAGCATGTGATGTTTGCCCGGAGATTCCTACATCACTGCAGCGATCCTCTTAGCCTAGTACTTAAAAATAACCAGTGGCTAATCCCCGTCCCTCCAGGCTCCTCACACCCACCCTCCTCATTGCACAGATGCTCTGCTGTGCCACATCCCAATAAATACCCCAAATCTCCTCCTTCCTTTGTGCCAGGGATGCACTCTCAGCTCCCCTACAGGTACTGGGGACCAGGCTATGGGATGGGGACTGGTGTGAGCAGGAATCACAGGCTCACAGCAGCACGAGACATGAAGGAGGCACGTGCCCTTCAAGGCATCAAAGCGCCTTGCTTATCTTTCAGAGGATGAGAAACTCTTGTCTCCTCAGCCCTTTGAAAAAATATATACCCAAAAGTTTTCCTTGTGATGGAAAAGCCTGGAACAGATTTGTTTTTAATGTCTTTTATCTAATTTTGAGAGAGGACCAAGAAAGGAGGAACTTGGCCATCAATACTCCTGCCAACGGGGATAAATAAAATACGGCGTCACGATGAAAGACCTGTTGTGTGAGAGCTGCAGCAAAGGCACCAGGCTTTGAACGAGGAGATGAAAGGCAGCGGGATCAATGCAGGAGTGATTGGAGAACCACGGGGAGAAAATTCAGGGCTGGAGGGCACCAGGGTGTTCCCGAATCTCCATCCCCTGCCTGATGTGACTTCAGCCATGGCACCAGCATGCAGTTACAGCATGCATGCAGCTGCAATTCCTCCTCTTTTACCAGACACCTGATGAATATTTCCCCATATTTCTCCTCCTTTCTCCCAGTGCTGGTTTCCCTGCAAAGCAACAGATGGGTGCCAGTCACATCATCCCTGAAACTCCCCAGCCAGGTCACCCCAGGCCAGTAACTGATACCTCCTGCACATCACCACCGGCACTGCCTGGCTCGCTTTCCACCCTGGATTCAGTTGTGGCCGGGTGCCTGCCTGCCAGCCATGCAGGCAGCAAGCCTAGCTGAGCCAGTCTGCCCACAGACACACGAAATGCTTCCCAGGCTCAGGCTAGCGAGAGCCCTAATTGAAAGGAAACGCAATTATGGAGGGGGCTGCTGCATCTGGGCAGCTCCTGCAGCTCTGGAGCAGCCGGGACAAGGGCTCTGCAGGCTGCACAGGGCACTGAATCATAGTAATTAACTAATAGCAGTTCAGGATTTGATTTGCCCACATAAAAGGCTACAAGTCATTGCATTTGCTTGTCTTGCCCTGCAAGCCAAGGGAAATCCACGTGGATTCAGAGCCCAGAAACAGCAGGAGCCCCTGCAGGTGGCTCCAGGCTTGTCCTCACCTGCCAGGTGCCTGCAGGGAGGACACTGCCACCTCCTCACCAGCACGAGGAGATCTGAGCTCTATATTTGCCCAAAAAGTCATCTGGGTCTGGTGAGAGGCAGCTGGGAAGTGCTTTCTTGTGTACTGAGCAAAGAGACAACCACTGACCCCATCCTGCAGCATCTTGGGAGAAGAAAGGGAAGGAAAAAACAGCAGGAATAGGAGGAAGAGGGGACATTGGGGTGCTCAGACCCCAAACATGGGAAGAAAACACTGACAGCCTGGGCAGAGCTACTGCACTGGGAGGATTTGATCCCTTTTTCCTTTGCAAAGAAAGCATGAGCAGCCCTCGCCTGCTCCCACGCTTACAGAGATGCTTTCCAAGAGCTCTGCTTCCCCCGCAGCCCGCGTGGGATGGAGCGGGGAGAAGGGAAATGCTTCCAGCATCCACGTGGCAGCTCCGACCTGCTCAGGGTGCCCACCACAACCCCAACACCACCCTCAGCTACCAAGGTGCTGCCCCAGGACATGGGAGAGCCTTAGAAATACCTAATGAAAAATAGGATCACCTCATCTCACCAAAAATCAGCAATTAGCCACCCTTTGGAGGCAGTTTGACTCAGATACCCTCTTAAGATGCACTAGTAGGATTAATTGCTGGCAGTTCTCAGCAAGCAGAGGGCAGCTGTTATTGCATCCAGGTGTTTGGAAGGCAACAAGTGCTCTGAGCATCACCTGCACAGCTTGGCTGGGGGGGGGGGGCATCCCCCAAGCCCCCCATTCTCCTCCCCTGGGAGGGTTGGGGCCAGGCAGGAATTGCTGCACAGAGATGGGCAGCAGTGGATGAGCTGAGCCCCAAACCTCGCGCCCCTGGGAAGGACAGGCTTTTCCATCCTTCAGCAGGTGTTGGGTGTCAGCCTGGTGTGATTCCTTGGCACAGCTTTCCCCAGCCTGTTTCAGGAGATAGCAGTCAGAGAGGCATGAGGCACGTGGAAAACACAAGCCGCTGCCCCACGTGGTGGAGCGATGTGCATGGGATGTGGGGCTCTGCCAGGCCTCCCCTTGGAGCTTTCCAGGTGAAATCAAACCCCAAACCTCAGCATTTATTTCCATAGTGCTCTCATAGTCCATGGTCGGGGGACTTGATGTGATACATGGCACCTTCTGATTGTGAGACCAAGTACCACGAGCATCATAGTCCTGCTGTTTGCTTCAGACACCAATCAGTTGAGCTTTATGGAAGTTTGGGTCCAAGGCTGTGCTCCTGCTGAAGTCCGGAGTCCAGGCATGCTGCTGGTGAGGGGAGGATTTTATATTTATGCAGAGGGAGCTCAGTAATGGGGCAGTGCTTCCCTCCACACTACTCAGCACGCTCCACACTAGTACCGGTGCATCAGGGCTCTGCTCTTTGATTAAATAATCCTGACTGAAACCACAGTACCTGCCTCCCTGGCTGCTGAAATGCACGATCCCCCAGAGGCATTTACTGAATTATTTACAGATATCTGCTCAGTAGCACCCTGGAGTCCCCAGGGAGACCAAGGCCACGTTTCCCTGGGGATGCTGCGGGGACACCTTACAGACCTGAGGATCAGCAGCCCGCACAGTAATCCCATGGCATGGTAGAGGCCAGGATGAAAAAAGAAAGAGCCAGGTATGAAGGCTAGAGTCTGCCCCATGTCTCTGCACCACGGGGCCACTGTGCTCACTCCTGGCTGCTATGGGGTTCAGCCAGGCTGAGCCTGCTCAGGATCTGTCCCACTGTCCCCATGCTCAGGGTAATGCAGGCAAGGAGCATGCACAACAGCTTCCAAAACAAGCAAACAGGGAATAATAGAGAGGTTTCAGCTCTGGAAGCAGCCCTCCTAACATTCACTGAGCACCTGGGACATCATTTTGTGACTAATCAGCTGTTGTCTCAGGTCTCACGAGCACCAAATGAAACAAGAAGTCCCAGCTCGGGAAGTAATTTGGGAAACAATCCCCGATCCCATCTGTCGCGAATAAACAAGCGGCTCTGCTGGAGTTACAGGGTTGTGAATTGCCTTGGAAGAGTTAGACAGACTGTCTATATAGAGAGCAGAAAGCCTGCCAGAGAGAAAAATAAGTATCTATACATAGAGGATAGGAAGGTGGATGGTTGTGGCCATCAGGGGCATCTCTAAGGCAGCAGGGGAACTCACTCAGCATCTCTTAGCCTGCAGTGTGATGACGGCTTAGTGCCAGCCCAGCACTCTTCAATGTATCAGAGCACTGGGAACGAACAAAATTGTGATGGGACAATCAGAGGTGGTGAGGGAATGTTTGACCTGCAGCCTAATCTATCTTGCTTTGGGGAAAACAGGGCTTGCACCACAGGGTGGTCACTGCAGGAACCTAATTTGCTGGTGGTCTACCCAAATGCTGCTCTAGGTGGGATGCTCAGTGCTTCCTGTGTGAGTTGTCAGCTCTTTGCATGCTGCCAGGAAGCAGAAAATAAAATGCACACAAGAAAATGCTGTGCCAGCTTGTGCCATCAGCCCTCCTACCCCTGCTCACATGGAACAGGCTGGGGTCAAAGCAGAAGGGAAAGGAGAAGCCCATGGAGAGGTTTATCTTGCATGACCCCTCTTCCCCAGCCTGGGAGCCAGCCTGAGAGTTCACAGCACACACAGCTCAGCTTCCCAAACCAGGAGCACCATATGCTTGCGTAGGAGCAGGCAAGCACCAAGAAACAGGCTCAGGAACAGAGGCTCCAGCTTGGTATCAGGGCACCATGCAGTGCCCATGTGGGTGGCTCTGCAGATGGCCAGGCAGCGTCAGCCTCTGCACTTCCCCATGGAAAGCATCGGCAGCATGCAGCGCCCTGCTCAGTGCCTTCAGGAGCTAATTATGAGCCACAGAGGAGCTTGAGGGGATGAAGCCTCTTATAGGGACCGCAGCTGGAGCATTACCAGATTACAGGGCAGAAGCAGAGCACAAACCAAGCCCCAGCTTATGGGAATGCTGCAGCAGCTCACGCACAAGCACAAGCCTGAGGATCAAGCCTTGGCATTTGCACCAGGCATGCTGCCTCCAGGCTCATCAGGGCAAATCCAGATCATGCACTTAGAGGGTCCAGAGGCTGCTGTGCCCTGAAAGAACACATCTGCCCCATCACTTTCACCACAGGCATCACAACACACATGCTCCTGAGCCTCACCCTACCAAGGGACAACCAGAAGGGCCACAGCAGGACTTACCCCCACCACCAGCATCTCCTGTTGCTTCCTCCATCCTTCCTGGCAGGATGCCACCATCAGGATACATCCATCAGAATGCTATTTTAAAAGTAGCTGTGACAGTCACAAGAAGAAGGAGAAAGCCTTCTGGTTCACCCAGCCTGAAGACACCCCAGCTCCTTAGACATGAGGGTGCCAGTGCACAACAAACCAGCTCCCACCTCTGAGGACATTAAACCAAGGCCTGACTCAACCCAGCCCTTTTCTAGACCATCCACAGGTGAAACCTGTGGTAACGAGATGCTCAGGGAGATTGCCATCACCTGTGAGCTCCCGGCCAGCATCACCTCCTTGATGGGGCCCTTGTCATCACAGCCATGGCCTCAATGCATGGATGCACAGGATGTGGCACCTTATAGCTGGACGTATAGCAGCTCTGTGCCTCCCATGTGGGTCATCTTCTCTGCATGGTGTCCCACAGCTCCTCCTCTCAGTGTGTCGTGGTCCCCAAGTACCCCCAGGAGTGCTCAGGTTCTCCAGTGCTCCCACACGAGCAATCCCGAGGAATAGCTTAATTTAATCCCATTTCTACCTTCTTCCCCAAGCCTGGCAAAGCAAGAGCCGGGCGGATCTGCGTGATTTTTTGAGGTCAGAACTCTGTTCTTGGAGAGAAGTCTTTAAAAAACCACAAACCAACCCAAACCCACAGAAAAACAGAGTGGGAGAAAGAGAAGGAGAAAAGGACAAGCCTGGGAAGCCGGCTCTGCACTTTGCCCTGGCTGTCTGGGACAAGGGGCTCTTTGTTCCTCCGGCTGGAGCCGGGTGCACTGGCCCTTTTCAGTCTCTTTCCCCGGGCAGGGGGCCAGGGGGAAGCAGGCACAAGGAGGGCAGGCAAAAACCTCGGGGCAGCGATGAACAACCCATTGCTCGTCCCCCCCCCAGCACTAGGAGAAAAAAGTTCTGGGAGCCTCGGGGCCATGCTGAGCCCCCGGGGCTGCTTCTCGTGCACGTCCCTGGGAAGTGGGCAGGCTCCTGCCGTGCAGGTTTTAAACTTTTCTGTGCCGTTTGGACTTTGCAGCCATAAAGCACTTGCTGAAACGCACAAAAGCTGCCAGCCCGTGGCTTCCCATGCCCCCCACATGGAGCAAACCCAGCACCGCTGCATCCCCACGCGGGTGGTGGCATTGCCTGGGAGCTGACTGGGATGCAGAGCCCACATCCATTTCCCATCCTTTGCAGGATGATGCTCCTTAGAAAGCAGGACAGGAAAATATAGGCAATCACTTCAGAGACCCCCAAACCCCACACTCTTTAAGGCCATTTTACCATCCAGAAAAATCAGGCTGCCTATGGGTCAGCAGGGCGCCCCGTGCGTGTGTGTGAGGGAGGGAATTCAGCCCCTAGCCTGCCCAAGAGTCCTGGGGGGGAGTCTGTGGGAACCAGTCCCCCTCCCATCTCCCCGTTACTGCCCCTAACAGCAACCACTGTAGGTCGGGGATGGAGGGGCAGATGGCACAGGGCTTTGTTAAAACAAATACATTCAAGGAAAAGGCCTTGTGCGTGTTTCCCCAGCAACTGCGACGTCATGCGGGACGTCTGGGCCTTTGTCCTCCCTCCTCCTTCTTCTTCTTCTTGTTAAAAGGGAAAAGAAAGAGAAGCAGAAAGTGAAGGGGAGCTGGGGACAGTCTCCTGGCAACGTGGGGACAGCGGTGGCCTCCTGCAGGGGGGACGTGGCTGGGGCACGGGGACTCCAGCCAGGGGGTGGCAGGATGGGGACGGGTCCCTGGTGTCCCCTGGGATGGAGGTGGCAGCCCTAGGGTGGAGGTGACAGCCCCAGGACAGAGGTGGGAGCCCCAGGGATGCTCGGCTGCTTTCCAGCCACAGGCAGCCTTGGTTTATTCAGGGTCTAATCCCGTTCGTGCCTTGTGAGCGCCGTTCCCTCTATTTGCAGCACACGGGGAGCCGAGCCCCTGTTTGTCCATCTTAACTTGAGGTATTCGGGGGGGACATGGCCATACTCCTGCGTGCATTGTGCCTGGGTCCTGCTGTGAGTGCAGGGCTGGGACAGGGTCTCCTCGCGGGCTGTCACCGCCGCCTGCCGGGCACCGCCTCGCACACCCAGGCATGCTGCAGCCAACCCCATGTGCATGCTCAAGCCTCGCTGTCTGAATCTTTTAACATACGCTGGCTTTCTTTGCATGGACACCAGTGAAATGCTCAGAGGAGATACCTCCACGGGTGGCTCAGGGATGGGTTTTCGGGGGCTTCCAGTGCCTTCCCAGCACCCCAGGGTCACCCTGAGCCCCCCGAGCTGCCAGCTGGGTGCAGAAATGTGCTGCAAATGGTGCTGGAACTGGGAGCAAATGGTGTCACGAAGCAATCGGACCAGCTCCTGCAGGGCAGCCCCCGATCCCGGCTGTTCTGAGCCTCCCGCTGGCACTGCTTTTATTGCTCTGCGTGTGTCCATTGATCTGACAGCAGCAATCAATACGTTCCTCCACGTGCCGAGAGCAATCTGATGCCGCAGCCTCAGAGAAAAAAAAGAAAAAAGAAAAAAAAAAAAAAAGATAAGAGTTTCCTAGGGAGCACGGCGGGGCTTCCCCTGGCTGCAATCAGTGCTGGGCCATGTGTGGGGGCTTTTGGGGGGTTCACATGGGACCCAGCAGCCAAAGCATCGCTGGGGATGTCCTGGTGGGAGTCAGGGTTGCTGTGATGTGGGGTGGCATCGCTGGGTGGTCACAGCCCCACAGCAGGTCCCCCCCGGCCCCATGTGCCCTGTTCTCTGCTGTGGGGCTGTGCCATGCTCTGCCCAGCAGCTCTGGGCTGTTTCCAGCAGGGTAACCAGATCGGGTTGCTGCACGCTGCTTGTTTTTCCACCTGTGAAATGGAGATGGGGAGAGGTGCCAGTGTTACAGGAGCTGGTTGTCACCCACACCTTGCCCTGGGAGCTGCTCCACACCTCATCCATCCTTGCACCTTTCCCTTGCCTCCTGCACACTGCTGCTATGGGGTCACTTTGCTCAGAGCCTTCCAAAAACCTTTCCTCTGTGTCCCACCCCCTGACTGCGTTTCTCTCCATGCTCCTTGCTGCAGGTTCATGAATCACCGTGTCCCCTCCAACCGCAGGTACCAGCCGACGGAGTACGAGCACGCAGCCAACTGTGCCACCCATGCCGTGAGTCCCTGTCCCCATCCCTGTTCCCCTTTGAAGGACAGCACTCAGCCATGCGGGGCCACCTGGAACACCCCAAGGGCCACCTAAAAACACCAGCATTCAGCCCTGTAGCTCCTGAGGGTCTTGGGGGAGAAATGAGCAGGTGTGCCTGGTGCTGCTCCAGGGATGTTCTTCTTCCTCCTCCAGCTGCTATGGGGAGCTGGTGTGTGATGGCCCTGTGGGATGACCTCTAGTGGAGCAAGCACACATCCTCCTTGTGCCTTCCTCCACCTGGTGAAGCTCTTTTGGACTTGCCCCACGCAGGGAGAAACCCAGCCTGCCCCTTACGGGTGGTGGCTTTGGCCAGAAGCAAAAAAAAAAGACACTTGAAAGGAAAAGCAGGGACCTCACTGTAGCTGCTTGGTGGAAATGCAGACTGTGAGCAACTGACTTGCTTCTCCCTTCCAGTTCTGGATCTTGCCCAGCATCCTTGGCAGCTCCATCCTCTACATCCTCTCTGATGACCAGTGGGAGACCATCTCAGCCTGGATCTATGGCTTTGGCTTGTCCAGCCTCTTCATTGTCTCCACCATCTTCCACACCATCTCCTGGAAGAAGAGGCATCTCAGGTAAGAGCCCTGCCTGCTCATGGCTCAGAAGGGGGGTCCCAGAGCCCTGGTAGCCCCTTGGTCAAAGGTTTTTCTGAGCTATGTCAATAGGAAACAGAATTTTGATGCATCATTTATTTTATTATTTATATAATTTGTTTTATTTTATATAATTTATTTTATTATTCATATAATTTATTTTATTAATTATATCATTTATTTTATAGGATTTATTTTATGATTTATATGATTTATTTTATTATTTATATCATTTATTTTCAAGTGCATCATTCATTATTATTATTTTTTTAAAGTTTCTGGTTTCACAGCACACCTTGGATGTGCGGTGCCACAGGCTCTGACCTGTCTGTCTGTCTGTCCTGCAGGACCGTGGAGCACTGCTTGCACATGTTCGACAGGATGGTGATCTACTTCTTCATCGCCGCCTCCTACGCTCCCTGGTGAGTGCCCTGGCTTGGCTCTGCCAGAGGGGAGAAAAACATCCCAGCAATAAAAGCTTCCCACTTTTCACAAAAACCTTCCTATTCTCTGTATTCCAACCCCTGTCTGTTGATGTTTTGGGTCTGGAGGGCTGTTCTGGGACACATATGAGGTGAGGGCCGCATTTCCCTGCACCCCCGTCCCGCAGCCCACTTCAGGGTGCTGCCGCGCTCACCGCAGCCCTGGGTCTTGCAGGCTGAACCTGCGGGAGCTGGGGCCCTGGGCCTCCCACATGCGCTGGATCATCTGGATCATGGCATCGGTCGGCACCGTCTACGTCTTCTTCTTCCATGAGCGGTCAGTACCTGGACATGGACCCGCAGAGCCTGGCCCTGCTCCTCTTTCCCCTCTTAGTGCCCTGATGGGAGAGCAGGAAGGATGGACACAGACAGACAGACAGATGTGGGGGTCCTGGGCAGCCCCCAGGCCAGCAGGCAGTGAAGGGCTCCCTTGAACCGCATCCTTTCCCACCCACATCTTACTTTTGGGAGGCCACAGCCCTGGTGGCAGGGACGTGGGAGCAAGGACGTTGTGCCATGAGTGGGTTCTTCCACGGGGTGGCACCAAATAAAAAGGAAACAGCCTCCAAAGCCTTCCTGGAGCTGTGCCTTCAAGCTGTTCAGTTCCAGAGCCAGTTCTGTGCAGGGCCACCCACTGTGGGCTCCCACGGGCACCGCCACCCCTTTCCCTATAGTAGCATCTGGGCACGATAAGCATAAAATTCAGCCCTGCCTCCTCTGTTGGTCGCAGGTACAAGCTGGTGGAGCTGGTGTGCTATGTTATCATGGGCTTCTTCCCCGCCGTGGTCATCCTCTCCATGGTAAGCCACCGCCAGGGAGCTCATGGTCCCAGTGGGGCTGGGTTGTCCCCAGGGGGTTGGGGTGGTGTGGCCCAGAGGCAGACCTGTGGTGGATGAGGGGATCTCCAGAAATGCCGTGACCTGGTTCAGATGTGATTTGGGTGCCCAGCACACCCCAGCATGTGTCAGTGGGCACCTCCAGAAGACATCTTATGGGGTCTCCATCATGTTGAGAGAATAACAGCGAAGCCCAGGGCTTCCTTGCAGGATTGGAAGATGAGGAGAAGGCAGAGCCGGGTTCCTTGCAGCCAAGGCAGAGTTTCGGGTTGTGACCACGCTGCTTCCATGCTTTTATTTTTCGCAGCCCAACAGGGATGGCCTCCCGGAGCTGGTGGCCGGCGGGTTTTCCTACTGCCTGGGCATGGTCTTCTTCAAAAGTGATGGCCGCATCCCCTTCGCCCACGCCATCTGGCACCTCTTCGTGGCCATTGGAGCTGGCATCCATTACTACGCCATCTGGAGGTACCTCTACCGGCCCAGTGCGCTGGAGGCCAAAAGGCCCCGATAGGTGCCTTAAGGACGCTGCTCGCCTCAGCGGGGACATGGGGACATGGAAAGGCGGATGGGGAGGGGAGCCCGGGCTGTGGGCTCACCCCAAAGCCACCCACTGTCCCTATGGGTACAGACAGAAGAGCCTTCCACACAGACAGAAGAGCCTGAAGGTTGATTTTAAACAGATTTTTTTTTTAACCTTGCAAACGGTTTATTTTTTGCTTTTAGGCAAAGTTTTTGTAACACAGTGACCAACTGTGGGGCAACAGGGGAACGACTGCCTGCAGGGGTTTAAGGGAGGCTTTGCCCACCCTCCTGACCCCGAGCATCCCATGGCAGCAGGGGCCCTGACCCCACAACCCGCACTTGGCTGGTGACAACCTGGGTTTGGCTACTGGAGCTCTTGGTGTGGGCCACCCACTGCCATCCCTATAAGCCCACAGTGGCAGGGCAGAGCCAGCAGCACCCAGTGATGCTCCAGGTCCCTGTGGCCTTCTTGATGGGAAGGTTCAGAGTCATCAAAGCCTTACACGTGATTAAAACTTGAATCTCTTCCAGGGCTCCCCAGCCTCCCAGGCCACTGCAGAACCCTTCCTTCAAGCCAGTGTTAAGTGCACGACCCAGTGCACTGCTCCTAGACAGGCACTTGGAGCCCCCCACCCCCTGCCATTTTCTCCCTGGGGTTCTTGGTTCTCCCCACTGGTCTCAGTGCTGGTGGCACCCCAAGGCATGGCCATGCTCAGCCTCTGCCACATGTGGGCCTCTGCCCGTCAGGGAGGAGGCTCCCAAGGTCCATCAGGCTGCAATCAGTCTGTCTCTGTCGAGGTATTTTCTTTCTTCTTGAGGAGGGAAGGGGAACTCCCTCCTGGCATCCCCGGGAACACCGCAGAGAAGGGATGCACCTGGGTGATGCTCAGAGGTGAGCTGTGATAGGCAGATCCTAGTGATAATCAGTTTTTAAACACCCAGATGTGGCTCCGTGGTGCTGTCCAAGGCAGGACAGCTAGGACACAGGACTTCTTGTTCCCCCATGGCTATGGAGAGGGCACTGCCTGGTGCTGCCCAGCACATGAGATGGGCTGTGCACACATGGACCCGACAGCCAGGTCCTCCTGGATGGGAACATCACCTGGAGGGGAATGTCACCTCCTTTTCCTCCATCGGTCACCAAGGACTGAAATCCACCACGCAGCAATGTGAAAAGCCAAGCTAGACTCGATGGAAAATGAAGTGCTGCATACTGCCAAGCGTCCAGCAATTCTTTAAGCTCCTTGGGCAATTTGTCACTGCTTCTGTCTGGGCTGAGTGTGGACCCTGGAGTCCAAACTGCCCAGGCTCAGCCTTGTTTTACTTACACCAGAAGAAATATCGGGGTCTGCTGCATGCCAGAGTCCCATGCAGCCCCACAACCTCGGTGCTGCCCTCAGCCCCACCTGCACCTTCCTTGGGAGCCCCCGAGGCATCGATGACCCACCGGCTCTGCTCACCCCGTGACTGATGGCAGCTGCAGCAGCCTCAGGTGGTGCTGCCAGCAGAGGAGCTTTGCAGCTGCCCTTCTGCATCTCCCATCCCTCCATCAGCCTTGTGTCAAGCCGAGCTCCTGGCTCCGGCCCCAGGACTGGCTCTGCACACCCAAATTACCAAAGAGAAGGCATCTCGGTACGCTTCCCCTCCTGGCGTGGTGGCTGTGGCCACCAGGTAGGCAAGAAAAGCCATAGGGAGAAGGTTCCTACAAAAGGCTGTGCCCCACATCCCTGGCTTGGGGCTCTCTGTGGTGCCCCAAAGCAGCCTTTGGGATTGGATGGCTCTCAGGGTGACTGGTGGTTTGGGGGCAGGAGGTGATGAACCTGGTGGGGTCTCTGCTGCAGCATCCCCCAGAGAGCTGTGCATTGAGCAAAGGGCAGTTTGTGGGGTGAATTTGGGGTCAGAAGAAAGGAAAACGTGGTCTTAGAGCACAAGCTGCCGTTTTTACCATGTGGCAAATCACTACCCTGCTCCACACCTCAGTTTCCCCATCTGTAAAATGGGGGCGATGACAGTGACCGACCTCGGGGGGCTCCTGTGTGGGCTCGGTAGGCACAGGGAGGATGAGCAGGGCTTCGTGAGCGCTGTCAACTATTTTATACTAATTATCAACAACTCGTAACATTCGGGACATCTGTGGAAGAGCGACCTTTTTTGCGTCTTGTACTTTTTCACCGTCCGTCCTTGTTCAGTCAGTATTTTCTATTTAACACGGTACTGGAGCGAATTAAAAACAAACCGAAGGAAGCTAACACTAGTGAACGTCGTTTCCTGTGGAGTAGGACTGAAATAAAAACCCGAGATACCTCACTATTGCCTGCCTGCTAAGTCAGAACGAGTTTCCCCAATGCGCAAGGAAATTAACCCATTTTCTGTCTGACTTGCCCCAGAGTCCCTGGAGGGGGAATTTCACATTGTGGTAGCAGAGTGAGCAGAGGGAACTCCCCTCCCTGTCCCCCCTGCTCCTCTTTTACCTGCAGGGGGAATTTGGGCCCATCCATGGGGCCCGGCAGCCTCCCTTGGCCCTGCATGTCCCCAGGCTGCCCTCTCGCTTGCATCCTGGGGGATTTCTCTCCCTGGGCAGGCCGTGAGGGTTGGCAGCTTGCACTGACACCTAGGGAGGGGGCAACCACCAAGCTTCTCCCCCCAGCTGGCCCCGTACCTCCACCTCACCTTTCAGGGCAGGGGGTGGCTGGAACCCTCCCGGCTCCTCTCCGATGGGAATTCCCACCCAAAACATGACCCTCTCTTCATCAGCTTGATTTTTTTTTTTTTTTTAATTAAATGAATTTGATTAAATTTAATTTTTAAGTAAATCACTCAGCACCGTCCCTCCTCGCTCCCCACTCCCAGCCCCAACCTGTTCAGCCAAAGCCACCCCACAAAGCCAGTACCCCACAGACACCGGTGCCCACGGGCCTGTCTTTCTTGCTCGCTGGGATTTTGATCACACCGCCAACCCCACGCACCGGCGGCGCGGCCATTTCTGAGCCCCAGTGAGTGGGCAGGGGGGTGCAGCCACAAATCCTGCCTGCCAACTGCTGCATGCCCTTCCCCAGAGCTTGGTGAGTTGCCTTTGAGCTGGGAGCTTTGCTTTTTGGATGTATTATTTTATTTTACTTTGTTTTATTTTCCTTTATTTTCCTTTATTTTAATTTAATTTAATTTTAATTTTATTTTATTTCACTTTATTTTACTTTTATTTTATTTTAATTTAATTTAATTTAATTTAACTTTAATTTAATTATTTTGTTTTGTTTTATATATTATTTTACTTTTAATTTATTTATTTATTCAATTTTATTTTTTTATTCTTTTATTTTGTTTCATTTCTTTTCTTTTTTTCCTTTTCTATTTTTCTTCTTTTTTTCTTTTTTTTTTCTTCTTTTCCCTTTGTTTTTCTTCTTTTTCTTCTTTTCTCTTCTTTTCTTTTTCCTTCTTTTCTCTTTTCTTCTTTTCTCTTCTTTTTTCTTCTTTTCTCTTCTTTTTTCTTCTTTTCCCTTCGTTTTTCTTCTTTTTCTTCTTTTCTCATCTTTTCTTTTTCCTTCTTCTCTCTTTTCTTCTTTTCTCTTCTTTTTTCTTCTTTTCTTGTCTTTTCTTTCCTCTGAGCCCCCTCCCTTAACGACCATCCCCCCTAACGAACCCCTTCGGCCCCCCCAAACGCCGCCATCCCCCCGGCCGCACCGGGGGATGCTGCGGGGCGCTCGGCGCTGCGCGGGGGCCGCGGGGTGGCGCCGCGGGGCCGCTCCGCTCCGCACCCTCCGCTCCGCCCCAGCGGCCGCACAGCCCCGCACAGCCCCGGCGGCTCCGGGAGCTGCAGCCGCCGGGGCCGCGCCGAGCTCCGGGTGAGTACCTGCCGGGGAGGTGCACGGGGGGGGTGGCGAGGCCGTGCCCCTCGGGTTTGGGTTGTTATTTCCCCCTTAAAAAAAAAAATTAAAAATCCCCCTTTTTCCGTTTTTATTTCCCCCTTTTTCATTTATTTCCCTCTTTTTTTTTTTTTTTTTCATTTTTATTTCTCCCTCTTTTTATTTATTTTTTTTATTTATTTTTTTCCTTTTTCATTATTTACCCCATTTTTCATTTTTCATTCTAATGTTTTATTCTTTTATTTCCCCCTTTTTAATTTATTTCCCCTTTTTCTTTATTTATTTTTCTTATTTCCCTTTTTATTTTTTTAATCCCCTTTATATTTTTTCTAATTCCCTTTCCTCCCCCCATTTTTATTCCTCCCCCCCTTTTATTTAGGGATCTTTGTTTTTGGGCTAGCACCTCCTGGCACGCACGCTGCACACAGGCGCGGAGTCCCCCACTTGGTACCGCGGGATGCACCTGGTGGGACCCCCCCAAACCTCCCCACCCCTCCTGTTTGGGTTTGTCGCCCATGGAAGTGGAGGCAGGAGGAAAGTGGCGAGAGTTGAGGCTTGTCTGGTTGCCACTGGAGACCAGAGTTGCCCTGTGCACCTCTCCGGTCTCGGGGAGGGCACTGCCAAGAGACACCGTGCCCCAGCCCTTATCCTAACACCCCCCCCTTGGCACCCTCATCCCCTACCCTACCCCATTGCACTCCCACGGGATCTGCTTCCCCTCTCCATGCCCTTTGGGGTCCTTTCCCCATTGCACACCCCTCAGGGGCTCACTGCTTGGTGTCCCACCTCTGTTGCCCCCACACATGCACCTATGGGTGCCATTCCACCCGCTTTTGGCTGCTCTCACTGCTGTGGCATCCTTGGCAGAGAGGTTTTGGGGTCAGCCACGTCCCCATGAGGCTGGAGCAGTTTCTTGCTCAGCTGTAACTTTAGCAGGGAAAACTCTGGGGAGTTTGCTACTTGCTTGGGAAGTGCTTATTTTCGGTGCTCTCTGGGATCAGTTAATTATCACTGGGAAAAAAAGTAAATTATTGCTGAGATCTCGTAATTAGGCAGCCTACCGAGGCTTGGCTGCTCAGGAGGCAGCAGAAAGCAAATGTATTTTGTAAAATGATTCTTGCGCGCGTATATGAATAGAGCTGCACGGGCAGAGGGCTGGCATCTGTACTTGCGCACGACTGGAGAGCTGGTGCACGCTGGCAGCTCAAAAAGACCTGCAAAATAATGATTAGAAAAAAAGGCAAGGAAAAAATAAACCCTGCTAAAAGGCCTCCTGTTGTCCTAGCAGAGTCAGGTCTCGAATCATTATAATCTGTTTGTGAAGCCCTTGCTGCCTTTGGGGGGAAAAAACTGTTATTTAATCTTTGCAGAGCCAGGTCTGCCTTGATATCCTGTTGGAGAAGCCTCTGGGCTGGGGGTCCAGGGCACAACCATGGTGCTGCTGCTGCTAATAATAACACTATAAGGAGTTTACCCTCTCTGATCCGGCTAAAGACAGCGGCGAGACTGGCACTGACACGATCAGCGCCCGGCCTGTCCCCATGTTAGCCAGATAAAGCTCACACGACAAAGGGCCGGACAGCGGAGCAGAGATGTGGTCCAGCTTTTTTGGGGAGCGGGCGCATGGGGTGCTTCGTGGAGGGCTGCAGAGGGATCGGGCTGTAGGGAAGGGATCTGCAGAGGGCAGGGTTTGCAGCCAAGCAGTGCACGCCAGCACGGCTGAGGCCAGCCAGGGTGTTCTCATTTCCTTCGCTCTCTGAGTTATAATTTGTTCCACATTGCAGTGCTGGGGCGGCCTCTCCCTCCGCTGGCAGCATCCAAGCTGCGGCCGTTTCAATTATACCAAGGCTGCGAATCTGAGCAGTTTCCGTTAAAAAAAAAAAAAAAAAAAAAAAAAAAAAGGAAAATTTTCAAATAGGGACCTGAGCAAATAGCTTTTCTGGTTGCTGTTCTGGGATGGTCACAGCTGAAATCTCGCTGCCCATCTGCGATGCTCACACGCAGGCAAAGCCATGCCATGCTGCCTCTGCCTTGGGACGAGCCCTGGGGAAATTCGAGGAGATTAAAAAGTGCTTCAATGGTGCTGCTGCTCTTCCCAGGAGGCAGTAAGATGACCTGGTAGCTACAGGTTGATTGGCTTGATATCATCCCCCCGGGGAGGAGGAGAAACCTAGCTCGGGCTTTGATTGATTAAAGGCTTGAGCACCAGGAAGAAATTCCTGCCATCCAACGTGGCCACGTGGAAAATAACTCCTGATGAGTAGAGACGATTTTGTTCTCTGACAAGAGAGGTGACTCTCTGGATATAACACACTTGTGAAGTGTTTGAGTTATGTGATGTGATATTCTTGTAGAAATCTGCACTCTGCAGTATTAAAAAAAAAAATAAAAAATCAGTCCAGTACTTAGAGCTGGCATTGTACAGCATCAAGAAAGCCCATATTAAATAAACCTGATCCATTTCAAAGGCAGTTATCAGAGGAGATTATCACTGCTGGGCACTGCTGACTGGTAGCACGCCCTCCGTGTTTCAGTGCCTTTATCGCTAATCGGGAGGGAGACGGAACGGATTTCTGGAGCAGCCTGCGGCTCGCACAGAGCAGCGCAGTGTTAATGGTTTGGACAAATACGGGCTGCGAACTGGGCAAGCGAAAAGCATCCTAATTAAAGGTGGGCAGAAAATGGAAATATCTTTTTGTGCCCCAAACCAGTAACTGGAGTTTTACACGCTTTCCTGACCCTAACCTGGGCGATGAATTGTGCACGCACCATTTCAATGCTGAGAGAGGCTGGGGGGGGTTTCCATCACAACCCCATCCAGCAGGAGCTGCCGCCCCCCCGGGGGCGGAGGAATGTTTCTATCTGGATTTCTGTGCTGGAAAAAAATGAAAAAAAAAAAACAAAAAACAAAAAACAACAACATAGATTAATAGAAATTTTACTCTGAAAATAAATAAATAAACAACAAACACCAACAACAGCCATTTACAGTAC
Organism: Nettapus auritus; assembly: GCA_011076525.1. Classification (NCBI taxonomy): domain Eukaryota; kingdom Metazoa; phylum Chordata; class Aves; order Anseriformes; family Anatidae; genus Nettapus; species Nettapus auritus. The sequence continues at coordinate 3,967,132 of CM021778.1, forward strand.
GAGTATGTTCTGTCCTGGCACTACCAGGACTGCATTTGGGCTTGTGGCAGCCAAAACCGCCTCCTATTTCTCAGTGGGGAGATGTCAGACCCCTCAGGGAGGGATGGAGGGGCTGCACAAAGCACCTTGCAGCAGGAGACGAGAACAGCACCCATTCTGTCCACTTATCAGCAAAATCAAGGGGACAGGGGGCTCAATCAAAGTCTCTAAATGCTCTCACGGAGGAGAAAACACACAATAGCTGAAAGCTCGTTAATTGAGCAGTGCAAAGCACGACGAGAATCAATGTCTGGCAGCCGAACTGGACGTCAGGCATAAATATTTAAGCAGCGGGAGCGATTAATCACAGAAGAAGCCGCGAGAGGCGGTGGCCGGGGGCTCAGCACCTCTCTGCCTGGCAGGCAGTTCCTTCCATAGCCCCCACGTGGGGCTGGGCTCAGCCCATTGCCAGTCCCTCATTAGGTGAGTTAGTTAGGTGGTGCTTCAGTCTTTAATCACACAGAGAAGAGCCTGTCTTGTGCCCTGCTGCCTCTTTCCAAGAAACACCCATGAAATCTGCACAGACATCTGGCAGGTGCTGCTTCTGCTGTCCAGTTTTTGTAACCCCTGGTCCTGTTCCTGCAGATTCATGATAAGGAGGGTGAGGGGACGGTGCTGGGTGCTCAGTAAAATATCCAGGAAAAATAAATCCCGACGAGCATCCATCCCAGCAGCTGAGGGCAGGAGCTGGTTCAGGATGCGGGGTCCTCCTGTGAACGCAGGGGTCCCCAACCTGGTGTCCCCACCTGGGCATGGGAGGGGGAGCTGGGGGTCATGGGCTTGGTACTGGTCCTGTCTCCTCTTTCTGATGGTCTCTTTTCCATCTTTTCCTCTCCCCTCTTCCTCCTGGAATCACTCCTCCTCTTCCTCTCGCAGGACGCCTGCAGGACGATGCGTGCCGGGGGAAGGCCCACACTGAGGAGGGGGACGGATGGAAGGACAGGCGGGGTGTGAGAAGGATGGCAAGGTAAGGGGGGCTTCATGCGGGGTGGAGGGGCTGGGAAGGAGATGAGGATGAAGCAGGACCCTCTGGACATGCAGGGAAAAGCAGTGGTTTGATAACAAAGTTCTCTCTTTAGCATCCTTCATGGCAGGGTCTTGTTGGGATGCCAGGGTAGATTTCCTCTGCCCGAGCTGTGCTAACAGCCTGGGGATGCGGCTCCCAAGTGTGATGGTTGGGGTGTCTGCAGGCATGCTGCCCTCCTCCCTGGGTCAGGGCCACCCCAGGATGTGTCACACAGTCACCTGTGAAGGGACAGCTTGGGCATGAACAGCTCCTGGGTTAAGGGGAGTTGCAGCTTCAATCCCATCCCTGCCTTATTTTCAGGGAAGCAACCTTCCCTGAACCCAGTGAGTCCCAGTGAGGCTGCTGGGGCCAATACTGAGCCCTAAGGGCAGGGTGCAAGCACAAATACCATGTCACAGCCCTACCTGCTAGGCTGAGCTCTCACCCCAGCTTTCATGACCCAGGCAGCAGCAGAGTACCAGGGACACGGCCACCATCTCCTCCCCCTCTCTGGAGCTCCAGCAGCTCTCCTTCAGAGGCACAGGGCTGTAAGAAGCACAAACCTGAGCACTTTCATAGTCCTCATGGCACTGTGAAAGGGTTGACAGCGAGCAGTTAGCTCCCAGGCTCGTCCTGGAGTTGTGGTGCTTGCCAGTGCCTCAGTTTCCCCATCTGCGGCATTCAAAGTGCCCCTGGCCTTGGAACAGGAAGCTTTACACCCTGCTGAAATCATCTGTGCACAGCAGCAAGGCTGCTTCTGGGTGAGAAGGTGACCTCTTCCATCAGCAGCAGGGATGCTTTCTCTTCCCGAATTAGATGGTGGCTTGGAGGCTGTCCAGGGCCAGCATCTCTCTGCCTGGCAGTGCTGGGGCTGCTGCGTGGCCAGATTCTGCTCAGGCAAGACAGCGCTGCAGATGCAGAGATGCATCCCACACCTCCATGGCCATGAGTGGCCAAAGCACACTGAACACAGCATCACTGGCACATTTTGGAGGTCCAAATCAAATTCCTACCCATGCATGGGAGCTGATAGCAGCACATCTCGGGCACAAACACCTCCCAGCTGGAGGTGAGGGAAATCCCTGTCCCATCTGAGACAGGCATAAATTCCTCCTGGAACGCTCCCAGCAGCGGTTTGGGACACAGCCGGCTGCATTATCAGCACCGTGCAAGCACCGGGTGGTTTTGCATCCAGGATGCGATTTCAGAGCTGGCCCCACATGTTGGCGGGGACATCAAGCAAGAAAAAATCCAGCTGGCTGCTCCACTGCGGGCTTGCTCCGGGGAACCAGCTGTTGTTTTCAGGTGGAGGGGTTTTATGGTGTGCATTGGCTCTTTTTCTTTCCCCTCCAGTGGAAGCAGACGACAAATTCACATTTCAGGCACTGCGGTTGGCGATGCCACCGTGTGCTTTAACGTCCTCTGCAAACTAGCAGCAGCCAAAAGATTTGCTGGAGTAAGGACGCTTTTAGAAAGGCTAATTAAAGCCCATTTTCACCCTGCGTCTCTCGGCAAGTGAAAGCATTTAGCAGCGACCTCAGACTAATTCAATTTGCACTTGAGCTTTCTGTTTCACCTCTAAAAAAATGGGATTGCTCCATAAACTCGTTAGAGAAAGTGACTCCCAAAGTGTTGGCTCCTAACCAGGCTGGGCTCTGCTGAGCCCCGGTTGCAACAAAACCGCTGGGCTCTGCTGAGTCCCGTTGCAGATAAGCACGTCCTGGCTTAGCAGTAGGGACCTCTCAATATGCGTAATGGAAATTAACTTTTCAGGGACAAAGCCATCCTGCAGTAACCGTGGGGATGCTGAGGAGCCTGGCTGAGCTCAGTTGCTGATGTTCAGGGCTACATAGGGGAAGTCTCCTTCCCTCCCTGCTGGCCTTTCCCCCCCCCCGCTCAAAGGAGACTCCAGTGGAGGTGGCTGCTCGCTCCTACCTGCCACACATCAGCCCTCCAAACCCCTCATTTCTCCCTTTTTCCAGACCCCTAACTTCTTTTTCCCTTTTTTCCCCAGCCGCGTCCCATGACGACCTCCCGCACCATGTTTTACGGATCCTCCTCCACCATGGCTCCGCCATCCAAGAACCGGCTGAAGCGCCAGAGCCGCCTCCTGTCCCAGGTCCTGCAGCGCACGCTGAGCTACAAGGACCGGAGCCCGACCTCTGCTTCCCCTGCAGCCACCGGGGACGACCCGGCCGAGCTCTCCACCCAGCTCTCCGCCCCGGGCATCCTGAAGATTTTTGGGGGCAACATCTGTGTGGGCACTAACTACAAGAGCGTGCTGGCCACGGGCAGCTCGGGTGCACGGGAGCTGGTGAAGGAGGCCCTGGAGCGCTATGGGCTTAGCCAGCTGGGCGCCGGGCACTACGCACTGTGCGATGTCATCGGCAGGTTCGAGGGCCCCGAGAAGCGGTGGCACACCGAGGGGCTCAGGGTCCTGGGGGATCATGAGAAGCCACTGCTCATCCAGGACCTCTGGAAGCCTAGGGAGGGCTTCTCACGGAGGCTGGAGCTGCGCCGGCGGGCGGAGGTGGAAGAGATGGCGGCCAGGGATGTGGACACCACCACAGCAGGTCAGCAGGTGCACCGGGGGGGTTTAGGGGCAATGCTGGCATTGGGTGGGACAGGAGACATGTCTTGGTTGTGGTGCTCTTGGTAGTGTTGGTTGGCTCTCTGTGGGGAAATTCAGGACCAGTGACCTGAACTATTCACCCCAGCTGGTGTAGGAGGAATTAAGTTAAATGAGAAGATAATGAAGAGAGAGCGATATAGGGCAGCAGAGCCTCCCCTGAGGTGCCTCATCTCCCCCTGCCACCCCTCACCATTATAGTTATCACAATAAACTGACAGGTTTGTCCATGGCCTGAACACAAAGGAACCAAGTTTTCCTCCTCCCACCCTCAAGCCCATGAGGACAGAAAGGTTTACATCAGGTTTTTAATTGCACAGGGTCCTCTGTGGGTCTGACCTTGTGATGAAGGGCTCTGGTCAGGCACAGGAGACGTTTGCCAGGTGGCTTTGTCAGGCAAAATGCCATGGGGATGGGCATGAGCAGTCCCTCACACCTGTAGGACAGGGCTGAGCTTCTTGAAGCAACCAAGCAATGCTGCAGGATTACCCCTGGTACCTGGGAAGGGGGAACCAAATCTATCCAGCTTCCCCTGCACGGATAGGGGCACCTTTAAGGATCACCTCTCAAATTTTTGGCAGTCCTCTAGCAAGTCCCAATACATTTTATTTCCCCTTTTAAAAGCAAACAGCACAGCCGAACCACGAGTCTGTGCATGCTGAAGGCAAACCCTGCTGGGGTCCCATTGCTGTAACTCACTTGCTTTTCAGTCCAGGGCAAGGTGTATACAACGGGGAGGAAGGACTAGCAGCCCCCAGACCTTGCTGTAATTCATGTGCCCACTGGCCAGAGCCCCCTCCTCACCCCCTGTGCCCACCCAGGGCAGGAAAGGGATGCTGGAGGATTGCTCCCGGCTTGCATGACGCACACAGAAAGAAAGGGGCAGCTGCTACTCACCTTGGGGTCAAGGATAAAGCTGCAGAGGTGGATATGCTTCTCTTCTCCAGCTGGGGTTGGAGATGTTACATGCTTCAGAAGAACAGTAAAAAAAAAAATTAAAAAAAAAATAGTTTTTTAAATAGAAAAAGAGGGCAAGATCTAAGCGCAAGAGCTACAGCCAGCCATAGCTGCAAGCGGTGGGAGAGCTGTGCTGCAGCCCTTCAGAGGGTCCCTGCGTTAGCCTGAGGTGTCACCAACCCTTGGTGCCCAGGTTCCCAGCTGGGACGAGGGGCAGCAGCGCTCACACCTTGAGCTGGGCACTGCAGGGAGGTTGTGGCCCCTGCTCAGCCACAGGACAGGCTCTGTGTTGCCAAGGCTCCCCATGGAGGAGGTTATATTATACGAGGTTATATGTTGGTGTACAGAAATACATCTTTTGTCTCGGCAGAGTGGTGGGTTTCAAACCCTGAGGCATTTTCTGCAATTAAAAAAAAAAAAAAAAAAAAACCAACCACCCAACACCCACAGTTACTTAGGCAGTTGCTGTACAGACTTACCTGGTAAAATCCCACTGTTGCAACCATTTCTTTCAGTAGCACTGGGATTCTGCCACCAGTCCTACCCCACACCGGTGGCACTGCCCCAAGGGACACTTCTCTGCCCCATCCACAGGCTGCTGGGCGTACATGGGACCAAACTGCCTGCTTACAGCAGTGTCTCAAAAAGAAATAAAAGCCTGAGCATGATAGGGGCTGAGTACCATCCACCAGGGTCTCAAGGTCCCCTTGCCACAAGCTGAGTGCCAGCTGCCTGCCTAGGGCAGCAGGGCACTGGGGTGGAAAACACAGCTTCTGTGCAAAAATAAGGGGGGGTGGGAGAAAAAGCACAGGGGTACTGCAAAGCAAGACCCCCAAGGAAATACCCACAGGGCCCTTCCCCATGCAGGATACTGTTGGTGTCACACAGGGATGGTGCATTGCAGCCTACCCTGCTGCTGAGCCAAAGGCCTGGGGAAAGGCCCTGCACCCATCTGTGACCTGTCAGCACATGGCTTAAGAGTTTTATCTGCTCAGTTATCCATTATCCTAATTAGTTTATTAGCTGCTTCCCAGTGGGGAGGAAGGTACTTGTTCCTCGCACCACTAATTAGTAAAGCAGGTGGAGCACCTCTGTGCTAAACGAGGCTGACAGCCTCCCTCTGGAGATCCCCGACCCCTCAGCTTTTGGGGAGCAATGAGGCAGCAAATAGGGAGTATGTGGGGTGCTTGGGGGAGCATCCAAAAACCAGAGATGCCAGCGCTCAGCTTCACCAAAACTGCCCTGTTTTGCTCCATGTCCTGAGCTTGTGGGGGCTTCCACGGGAACAAATCATGCCGGGTCCCACAAAGTTATTTATTTATTGACTGATTTATGTAGCCAGGAACAGAGACCCTATTTCCCAGGCTGAAAAAGAGGCAAATCCCAGCCAAGCTCTCAAGTACCAAAACCTGCAGGTTTACCCCCAGGATGCAGGAGGGGTTTGGAGGCATCAGCTTGGCTACGTTTGCCCGACTTTTTGGGTGGGATCACCTGCAAATGCTGGCGAGGAGAAAACAGCACCAGACGACCGAAAATAAAAAATAACCTGGTGTATAGACGGAGTTTGTTACGCTCAGGAAAAGAGCCGTGTTTATCTTTCCAGTGCAGCCCCGGGGTTAGCGGGGAGCCAGTGCCGGGGGCTCTGTCGGCAGTGCACAAGCAGCTTTTTCCTCCATGGTTTTCCTACACAAAGTAAATACAGAAGCTTCCTTCCCTCCAGATAAGGGAGCGGTGATGGCGTGTCCCTGTGGGTGGGGGGACCCCAGGCCCTGCAGCTCCCAGTGCCCCCCGGTGCGAGGAGCCGCAGTTGGTGCCACCCGGCAGGATCTGGCCCCTCTCGGGCTCGGGCAGAGGCTGTGGGGTGAGCTGTGGCCTCCTGCAGACCCCTGGGGATGGCACGGGTGTCCTCAGTGGTCCACTGGTACACAGGCATGCTTGTTGCACCCCTGAATTTCACATCTGGGGGGTTCAGGTGGGGCAGAGGCACTGCTGTGGCCCTGTAACATGGGATGGGACCCATAAAGGGTGATGGGACCTATAAGGGGTGATGGGACCCGTAAGGGGTGGTGGGACCCATAACACAGGATGGGAACCTGCCCGAATTCCAAGGCATGTAAGCAGCAGGGGCTATTTTCTCCTTCTTCCACCCCCCCTTCCCCATCCCCATCATTTTCCCAGCAAAGGAGCGCTCGACTTTAAACAAACAAACTAAAAAATGTATTTCGGTACCGGCAGCCTGTTCCTCACCAAATAAGGCAGATGATGTTTTTTCTGGGGGCTGAAGCTTGTCAGCGTCCCTTTAAGCAGCCCCAGGAGCCTGGCTATCCACTTGTCCGTCCCCAGATCCCTCCGTCAGTCCCCAAATCCCACCGGCCATCCCCAAAAGCCTTCTCTCTGTGCGTGGCCGGAGCAGTGGAGCTGCAGGCAGGGCTCTGGCTCGGTGCTGCACCGACGCTGCTGCAGCACAGCTCCCGCAGGCAGAGCCTTCAGGCTTTTCCTTCTTCATCCTCTTCCTCGGCCAGCCCCGAATGCCAGTGCCCTGCTCCCAGGAGGCTGCCCACCAGAGGTACGAGCTGGCCGCCGACCCCACAACTTCTCCTTATTGCTGCCGGAGCCCAGCTGGCAGCCTGGGGATGGGGGGGGTCCCGAGGCGCTGGGGACGCTGCTGCTTCGGTGGCTGGGCCAGGCCTGACTTATTAATTCGTCCTGCAGACAGCGCTGCCCGAATTGATGCTCGGGAGAAGTTAATTACAGCTTGCTCCTGCGGCAGACGAGCGGGCAGGCTCCGCTGCAGCTCCCTGCCTGCCTGGGGGGGCTCCCTGCAGCCCCCACTCTCTCCTGCCCACAATCCAGCATCCAGGCTCTTTTTATTTTTTATTTTTTTATTTTTTTCCCCCCTCTCCTTTTTTTTTTTTTTTTTTTTTTTTTTTTAAGATTGAGAATTTAAAGCATCCCTTTTAGCCCAGCTTTCCCCCCCCCCCCCCCCCCCCAGCCCCGGCAGCGTGGGGTTGCTGAGCCCCTCCCCAGCCACCCCCGATCATGGGGGTTTGGGTTTGTGGGGCTGGGGTCCCTCTTTTTGGTGATGGGGAGGGAAAGGAGGGGGCACAAAACTCCCTATTCTGGTGCTCAGCATTTGGGGTTGGACATGGGGTGGCCAGGGGGATGCCAGCCCCGGGGGGGGGGGGGGGGGCATGCTTCAGCTGCACTCCCCCGGGCGCCCCCCCCTTCCCCCACAACCCTCCGGTCCCTTGCGGCGGCACCCGGGATGCTGCTGGGACAGCGTTAGGGCTTCTCCTCCTGCAGGCATCAACGCCCAAGCGCGGAAACTGCAGCGGCACCGGGCCAGGGGAGCCATGCGGGTGCTGGCGGGGGCTAAGCGGCTCAGCACCCCCCCGGCCCTGCGACGCAGCCTCAGCGAGAGCAGCCTGGGCCGATCGGCGTCGCGGGACGAGGAGCAGCTCCGCAGGCATTGCTCCACTTTGCCCGACAGCCTGCGGGCTCCAGCCAGCCCGCGGGGGCCCGCGGCGGAGGAGAGGAGCGGGAGCAGCATGCGGTACTCCCTCTACCAGTCCCCGCACCTCCTGCTCCTGCAGGGCTACAGCCAGCAGCATGTAAGCACCACGCAAGCCTTTCTGCTCACCGCCCTGGCGTTTTTTTCCTCTCCCCCCTTTTGCTTTTATGGCACCCATCCACGCTCCTAAATCCGCGGGGATGGGGAGCTGCTTGCATGGCTGGAGCTGCTGGGGGGGTTGTGGGGTGGGTGGAAAGGGCAGCTGTAAGGAAATGAGCTGTGTAAGTCTGGGGTGTGCAATCCGTCCTGCACACCTCAAAGCATGCAGGTGGGTTGAGTTTTTTAGGGGATCTGGCTGTGGAGCTTCAGGGAAAGCCCTGAAGCAGTATCCATGCCCCAGTGTGAGGCAGACCCAGTTTTGCAGGACGAGGGCTGGGAGCTGCCCCGGCCCCGTCTGGCTGCCTCGTTACTGGCAAACGTAATGAGAGGCAGCGATGAGACAGCACGTCTGGGTGCCTCTGCTCCCCAGCCCGGGAGGCACTGGGAGAACTGGAAAGGACTGGGACAACTCTTTTGGTTAATGGCTACTTTGTCCAGGCTGAATATCTGGCTAGTCTGAGATTTCCAGCTGTGTCTCGGTGCTGCAGCTCTTGTCTGTCTGCTGCAAGCCCATTAAACAGCCGGGGAAACTGAGGCACGGGGCAGTTCTGTGCGCTGCCGTGGGCAAGGCAGGGGCTAGGAGGGCGCAGCTGCCCCAGGGTCCCTGTCCTCATCTGGACAGGGGCACGCAGATGGGATGTGGATGGAGGGCTCCTCCTGCCCTGAGCAGCCCCGGAGCTGCCCCATTTGTTGCGTGCACAAAGCTCCAGCACCATGTAGCGGCGTGCCCAAAGCAGCCCCACTCGTTGGGCTTGGTGCTGAGTGCTTGTTTGTCTTTGGTGCTGCCAAATAAATGCACATCGGGGTGCAGGAATTATGGGGTGCACGCACATCCTGGCTGCACCACCCACGCTTCTCATGGGACAAGGAAAATAGAGAGACGTGGTTCTGCTTCCACGAGGTGCAGGCAGCTGGGGGGTTGCAGCACACCGTGCACAGCCCCCCGCTCACGCCGCGTGTCCCCTTTGGCAGGACAGCCTGGTGTACCTGCTGAACCGCGAGCAGCACACGGTGGGCCAGAGGACGCAGGCGAGCAAGCCCAGCATCAGCCTGTCAGCCCCGGACATCCTGCCCCTGCACTGCACCATCAGGAAGCTCCGAGCATCCCGGCACTGCTCCGAGGAGCAGCTGGTGCTGGAGCCCAGCGCTGGCGCCGGCGTCTCCATCAACTTCTGCCAGGTGGCCCGGACGGTTGTGCTGCGGCACGGGGACCTGCTGTCCCTCGGCCTCTACTACCTGCTCCTCTACAAGGACCCCATGAAGGCTCAGCCTCTGCCGTCACAGACCCTGCTGCGCCTGCGGGCGCTGCACCCTGAGGGCCCCCTGGTCTGCGGGGCGTGTGGCAGCCTGATGAAGGAACAAAATTTTTCGGGGGCTCCTGCCAAAAAACGGGGCCCTTTGCCCAACGGCGGCCCCAGGGCTCCTCGCAGAAAGCTGCTGCTGGAGTTCGAGCCGGCGGCTGAGGACGTGCTGCTGCGGCGCATCGTGACCCTGATCGAGCCGGGGGGGGACGACCACAAGCTGACCCCCGCCTTCCTGCTCTGCCTCTGCATCCAGCACTCGGCCACCAGCTTCGAGCCTGGAGACTTTGGGCAGCTGCTGCTCAAAGCGGCCAAAATGATCCAGAGGACGGTGTGGGTCAGTCTCTGGGGGGCCGGAGGGGTGGGGGCAGTGGGGACCCCCCCAGGGCTTCCCCAGCCTGGTCCCCATGTGCAGCCAATGCCCCTGATGTGGTCGGGGTGATGGTTCCCCCGCTGACTCCATCCCCAGGTCATCACTCGTGCTTTCTCCTTCTCTCCCTGCCCAGGAGCGGACGCGGGAGCTGGCTGAGAAGCAGTCCCAGCAGTAAGTGCCACCCACCTCTCCTCCAGGCTCTGCCCCAAAACAGGGGGAATTCAGCCCAGTTCTCCCTCCGCAGCCCCATGTAACCACCCTGGTGCCTGCCCAGCTTGCCAGCACTGCTGCACATGGTGTTTTCTTGCTGAATTCCACATATATGGCTCTCTGGTCCTTTTGCAAAGGTGCCTGCAAAGCCCCTGCTTGGGAACACGGGGCTGGGAAAGCAGACCCACAGCAGCTCTGGGACTTCTCCTGCTCAGGACCTCACCCAAACAGGACCCAAATTCCCTGGGAACACAGCTGGGATGGCTTTACTATTGCAGGAAAAAAGTGGTTCAGCCGTTGAGAAACTTCCCAGATGCTTTTTATTTGTTTTGTTTTATTTTTGAACGGCCCAGCCTGGGCAGGCTGGGTTTAACCGTCCAGAGCTGGCAGGCGCAGCACATATTTCTTGGGGAAAGAGAGCCTTCCTCAGCCACGGGCGCTTCCTGCAGCTGAGCTGGGCCAATGCTGGGGGGTGCCCCCAAAATGCCAGGTCCCCGTTTGCCATCCCACAGAGCCACCAGATTGGGGTGTGCAAAGGGTTTTGCTAAGCAGGGTGCTGGGCTAAGCGAGCAAAAGCTCTCCAGACTCATCCCGAGGGCTGCTTTTTTGGCTGCTTTCACCCCAAAAGCCCCCAGCCATGAGCTGTAACGCCCACTGTGTCTCCCCAGCCAGGACCCCACCGCCCTGTCCTGCTTCGGCATCGCGGACCTGCTGCCGGACCTGCAGCACATCCTCTTCTGGATGTCCAACGCCATCGAGGTCCTCTACTTCGTCCAGCAGAAGTCGCCCACCTACATCCAGAGCATGGAGGAGGAGCTGGACATCAAAGGTGGGGGGCTCGGGGCTGCTGCTTGCCCCACATGGCTGCTTCCACTGCCTGGGAGTGACTTTATCCCTCTGACCCCCAGCTGTAAGCAGCTCTTCGTGCTCCGTGAGTCTCCTTTAGCTTCCTGCAATCCTCACCTGCAGCACACACAGAGGGTAATGTGCCTCCTTGCACCGTGCCCTGGAGCACAAATAACCCCCATGCTGGGGGAATTTGGGGAGCTGTCAACGGGGGCTGCCCTGCTCAGCGGCTCGGTTCTCCAGGCTCCTCTGAGCAGGGGAGGGCTGAGCCAATGGAAAGAAACAGCCCCAAAGTGAGCCAGGAAGAGGGCAGCAGCTCAATTTCCACCCCCAGAATAGCTGCCAGAACAATTTCAGGTGTGCAAGCATCAGGCAGCCCCGGGGTGGGGATGCCCCTGCAAGGGGAGCTGGTGGAGGTGATCTCGTGTAGCATCACACAGCCATTAGATAGCTTTGCTCCCACATTTTCCCCTTTGCTCCCAATTTTTTCCCTCTGCTCCCGAATTTTCCCCTCCGTCCCCCAGGCTCCAAGGAGTCTCTGTTTTCCTCGACCATCACAGCCAGCGAGGAGGCGATGACGGTGCTGGAGGAGGTGATCATGTACACCTTCCAGCAGTGCGTCTACTATATCTCCAAGGTACGTGCTCCCCCGGGAGGGTGGCAGCTCCCCACGGCCATCACAAACGTCCCCAGCAGTGCTTGCAAGATCCTCTAGGCTCGTGTAGCACTGAGGTGCTTTCCTTCAGGATGCAGTGCCCCGATTTTTGGTCGCAGCCCAGGAAAAGTGTGGAATTTCCCTGCTGGGGAGGAGGTGTTTGGGGAGAGCTCGCTTGGCTCCGGCCGCTGCCCAGCGCAGCAGCCAGCCCCAGCATAATGGTGCGATTCAGGGCAGGATGGAAAGGGGCCCCTGAGCTGTCACCGTTGGACTGGGCAGCACCGCGGGGGAGCAGGGAACAGAGCGGGCAGTGTGAGGCAGGAGAAAGGCGGCTGTGTGCGGGACACAGCCCGCGGGGACCCAGGGGATGCTCCTGCACTGCTCCGTCCTTGCCTCGCTCTCAGCCCCAGCACAGACGGGTGTTGGATGCTGCTCGCCTGGCCGGGCTCCTGCAAAAGCAAACAAACAAACAAAGAAGCGTGGTCCTGCTGTCAGCTCTCAGCTCCTTCTGCCTCCCGTGCAGTGTCTGTACGTGTCGCTGCCGGCCCTGCTGCAGTGCGACCCCTTCCAGAACGAGGGCCGGGAGGGCTGGCGGGCATCCCCACCGCTGCCCGAGGAGCTGCGCAGGGTGGTGCTGACCTACCAGGCCGTGCTGGACCTGCTGCACCAGTATGAAGTGCACCCCGAGATCACCTCCCAGATGTTCGCCTACCTCTTCTTCTTCTCCAACACGCTGCTCTTCAACCAGCTCCTGGACAAGGGTCAGTCCTCCTCCTCCTCCTCCTAGTCTTCCCCTGCCAGGAGGGGTTTAGCCCCATTCCCATCCCTTTTGAGTCCGAACAGAGGTGGCTGAAAGCAGTTTGCTTTACGGAGGGCTGCTTACTAAAGGACCACCGCAGCCTGCTTTGTAATTGAGGAGCAAGACGGTGCTCGCTAGCCCTAATTATCACAGCAGCGCTGCCGGGTGGCAGAGCTGGCTCCTTGCCCCAACCCTATTAGTGCCACCGTGAGTCACAGCCGTGGGACACAGGGGACATCAATCTGGGGGCATTAATCTGGGATTGCCTGCCACCCTGGGGCACCTCTTCCCCTCAGCGAAGGGCTGGGGGCTCTGGATGAAGGAAGGGGGGGATCTATTCCCCCCAAATCGCACTGACGGGGCACTGCTCTGCCTCGCAGGCTCCTCTCTCGGCTGCTTCCACTGGTCGCAGGGGGTGAAGCTGCGAGCCAGCGTGCGGCTGCTCCTCGAGTGGCTGCGTGGCGCCGGCTTCGAGCAGCTGGCCCAGCAGTTCTTCGCCAAGCTGGCCAGCGTGGCCAACCTGCTGGCCATGCCCGGCTCCCAGCTGCTGCAGGTGGGTGACAGGGGGGCTCTGGCCGTGATGGTTTGGGCACAGGGCGATGCGATGCCACTCACCTCATGTTCTGTCTCCTTGCCTAGATGAGTTGGCCGGCCCTGCGAGCTGAGTTCCCGGCGCTGAGCCCTGCGCAGCTCCACCGGGTGCTGAGCCAGTGCCAGGTGGTGATGGACGTGGGCTTTGTCGCGGCGTGGCAGCCCGGAGAGGAGGAGAGCACGGCTGCCTTCCAGCACGGTGAGCTGCTTTTGTGCTCGGTGCTGCTGCGGTCACCGAGGTCCTGGGACCCTTCTGTGCTCCCAAACGAGGGATGCTGCTGCTGCCCCGTGGCCCCGATCCTGGCTGGGGAGACCCAGCATGGCCAGGGACAGGAGCAGGAGCAGCCTGCTGATGCTCACCTCCCTCCCGCTGCCTTTCAGAGGGAATGCTGGAGTCCTTCGACAACCACCCGCCCATCATCCTGCCCAGCGGGGGCTTCAAGGTGGACCTGGAGGTGGAAACGTTAGACGACAACATCTACCGGCACCTCCTCTACATCCGCCACTTCCTCTGGAGCCTGAAGAGCAAGAGCCCCCACGGCGGGGAAGGGCCGGGCTCAGCACCTCCTAAGGTAGCCTTGGCCCCCACGCTGTTTTCGGAGGGGGGGTGGTGGTGGTGGGAGTGTGCTGAGCCCCCTCCGAGCCTGTACCTGAATTCTGAGCCTTTGCCTGCATCCCGGAGGTGCTGGGGAAGGAGTTGATGCCCTGGTGGTGGGAGCTCAGCGTGTGGAGCTGCTGGGAGGATTAGTGCTGCTAATCTGCACCCTGCGGGGTGTGGGGAGGGGACAGCACGGGACAGGACAGCACAGGACAGGACAGGACAGGCTCCTTCCAGTGGTCCTGTTAACAGGGAGAGTGGAGGATGGGGGTGTTTGCAGGCAGCACTCCCCTTCTCCCCAGACATGACCCACATTGCCAGGCAGCCTTTCACAAAAAAACAAACAAACAAAAAAAACCACTAAGGGTAAGCTGTGGGCACAAAGCTGCAGGGTGATAGCTGCAAAAAGCCAGGGCAGGCACCAGCAGCAGCCAAATTGCTCAGGTTTTGGATGGGGGCAGCAGCCACGATGCGCACAAAGCCCAGGGGGTGGCAGGGGGCACCTGGGGCATGACATCCACCCACCCATGATCCCACAGAGTGTTTTGGGGTATCTTTTTCTCCTTTTTAAGAAAGAGCCACGTGCAACGCCAGAAGTCCTGGAAGAAAACGCGAGCCTGGTGGCAGCCCTGGGGAACAGCACAGTCACGCTGGGGGGCTGCTGCTCCCCGGGGGGCTGCGCCGAGCTGGAGGTGGACGGGAGCCCCCTGCCCACCCTGGCTGCCAACGGCTGCCCCCGGCAGCACCCCACTGGCGAGCCACAGCTCCAGGAGAAGCTCCAGCAGCTGCAGCTGGGGAGGGGCTCGGTCCCCCCGGCCCCCTCCTGCTTGCTGACACCCCCCACCACCCCCCTGAACTTCGACTCCACCAGCTCGGAGTCCCCGCAGAGCACCAGCAAGGCTCTGCAGGACCCGCGGAGGAACGGGATGAATGGCACCAAAAGCAGCACCCCTGAAGGTACCAAAGGCTGGTGCTGCCCTTTGGGGGTGGGGGGGGGGTGCTGGAATGGGGAAGCAGCCCACACGGCCACCTTTGCCCTTTTCCTGCGAAAATGGTGCCTGGGGGGATTTTTGGTGCCTGGTCAGGGCAGGGGAGCACATGGAGCATCTCATCCTGCACCTGCCCCGGCAGGTGCCCAGGTCAGCTTTGATGGGGTCGTGGTGGGAAGCTGTAAGGCCGAGTCTGGGGGATGGCAGAGCAATAATAACCGGGTGTCCCCGCTGACAGGCTGCTCGCCGACACCCTACGACTATCCCACGCCGGAATCCTCGAGCCGCAGCTCTGCTACCGATGACTTCTGCTACGTCTTCGTGGTGGAGCTGGAGAGAGGGCCCCTGGGGCTGGGGATGGGGCTGATCGACGGCTTGGTGAGTTCCTGCTGGCCGCGGGATGGTGCCACGGCTCTGCAAAGAGCTGCTCTAGAACATGTGGGAGGGAATGGTTCACACCTCGAGGAAGCTCATGGCTTTGCATGGAGCCAGGCAGCTTTTATTAGGGAAAATGAGGCACAGAGCGATCTCCGGTGGATCCCTGCTGCTGCGTTGCTATGTGCCAGGTCTGTCACGGCTGTTCTGCAGCTGGCCAGAGCGAACAGCTCAGTGCTGCTGTGGAAGGAAAATGACTCAGGCGAGGTCTTTCCTACGCCCTTCAGCATGTGGTGAAGCGAGCACGGGGGGGGACCTGCCCAGCCCATGCTGGCAGGGTCTGGGAGCTTGCAGGGTTCCAAGCAGCGCTCCGTCAGCCACAGCGCTTGGCTTAGCACAGCGGAGCATCTTACTAAGGTGGCCTTTCACCGCCGTGTGTTTGTTAGTCAGTAGGAAACAGGGCGTCACCAAGCCCTGGGACAGCCGGGAGAGAATGGCTCCCATCCCAGCCCAGCTCCAGGTTAACGATGCTTCATGCTAATTGAGCCAGAAAAGATTGCCTGGCCAGATGCTCACTGCCTATATTCCCAACAGCACACACCTCTCACCTCTCCTGGCATCTACATCCGCACCCTGATCGAGGACAGCCCCGCGGCCGCCGACGGCAGGCTCTCCATCGGGGACCGCATCCTGGCTGTCAACGGCACCAGCCTCATCGGGGCGGACTACCAGAGGTGAGGTTACCTGCGCAGGACGTGGGGGAATAGGGGGAAGTTTGGGAGAGGGAGCAAATACCTGGAGCATGTTCTGGAAATAAAGCCGACCCCAGAGGTGGGGCTCAGCAATGCTGAGCTGCTCCAGCCACAGCCCACCGTGGGCATCCTTTCCCAGGCTGCAGGGTAGGCAGCTCGCACCCACCTTGCTGTTAGTGCCCTTGGGGCAGAGCTGCTCTGGGCTCATTTTTTCTGGGCTGTCAGCCTGTGGCTGAGCCCCTGGGAAGCAGCCTTCACCTCTCCTCCTTGCCGCTCTCCTCCTTGTTGCTCTCTGCAGTGCAGTGGACCTCATCCGCTCTGGAGGGAAGAAGCTGCGGTTTCTGGTCGCCAAGTCAGACATGGAAATAGCAAAAAAAATCGTCTCCAGCTCCTCTTCCTCTTAGTTCTGGTGGTACAAGAGGCTGTCTGCAGCAGCTCATGGGTGCAGCTCCGGTTAAGGCTGACCTTGTGGAGCCCAGAGTGCACGAGGGAGGACTAGGACTCCACAACTGCCCTTGAGTTGCTTTTCAACACCTTGCCCTGCGCTGCAGCGGATGGAAGGACATACGAGAGTGGTGCACGCTTCTCCCCACTGCACCGGCTGGGAGCACCATTCCTGATCCATCGCCCAAGCCTCACCTTACAGCATCAGGAGCCTTCCTGCTCCTCCATCCCCTGGCAGAGAGCAGGAAGGGGAGCTGCCCCCTCCTGCTGTAAGCAGGCTCCTCTGTTCCTCCAGGCCGACAGCCCTGCATGGTTCTCCTCACTCTGGCACAAGCGTTCAGGAAGGCATTTCAGTTCTCCTGTTACTCTTTCACAGTGGAAGGGCAGGCTTGAAACAGCTTTGGGATTTAAAGATTACGTAGCCAGGCCTGGGTTTCACTGCGACAGCAGCAGGTCAGGCTGGAAAATGGGCAGAGCCAGCACAGGCAGCCAGCTCCGGGCTGGTAAACGCAGCACCAGGAGCAGGATCGCAAGCAGGATGCCTTGCTAGGAGTCCCTGGGGCCGTGCCTGAAGCCAGGTGCCTTTTGCTGCTGGGCTACAATCACACTGCCCCCAGCCTGGCAGAGGGATGGGAAGGAGCTTCAGCAAAGGGCTGACACCACCAGCAGTTCCTCGAGGGCTGGGGGCAGGCCCGTGGAGAACAGGGTGCTCTCATCCTGCCCCATGCAGCAGGTTTACTGCCTGGCTCTGCCACCGTTTCCTGCCCAGCTCAGAGCATCTCAGAAGTGTGCTGCAGCCAGGCCGACAGGCTCCCCATGGGAGGTCAGGACCCCTTTGGGAGGTCAGGATCCCCTCCAAGTCCCAGAAGTTCTGCAATCACAGCCTCAGCAGAGCCGAGCTGGCAGCTCCACCGTGCGGCTGCCCGGTCCCCTGCACACGCAGCCTCCTGCCCGCCAAGTCCTGTGCGTGCTTTTAGCGACATTAAGGGGATAAACCCGACCTGATTTCCACATATAGATAGATAGCAAGACCTAGTTTAGCTGAACCCTATTAAAACAGCCCGCCATAAAGCCCTACATCACACCCTGTGCTTAAACCTGCGTGGTCTAGGCTCTGGCAGCAAATCAGATATTAATGTGGCATCTCGCAACGGCTCTCTGAGGATTGTGATGCTAAAAAGGGGATGCTTAGAGCGGTTGGCCTTAATTAAACCTCAGATGTTTCACTGCTAGTTTGGTTTCTGTGCTTAGCCTCGCGCTTTGCAGGAGAGAGATGTCAAAATAACCCATGCAGGGGAAAAAACCTCCACATACCGGGTTCAAACGGAGCCTGGCCTGCCTCTTCTAGGGCGAGATGGACGAAGCACCTTCACAGAGACACTCGTGCCTTGCTTCCCTGCTAGGCCGTGCTCGTGCCACCCGGCCTGGCTCCAGCAGGCACTGGAACACCGCACCACTTGGCCACTGACTGAGCTGCACCACGCAGGCGAGCAAAGGCTCAGGGCTCCTGGTGATTCACTCATCTTTGAATCGAGTAGGCTGGCCTGGATACCCTCCGAAGAGCTCGGCGGGAGCCCTTCCGAGGCCCATGGAGCAAGAAACAAGTTGCCTAGAGCCCTGGGGGAAACTGCATGCACTCCTCACCACCCTCTGCCCGGAGCCAGGGCGCAGGGGACGCCTGGCTTGCACTAGACAGCATCAGGGCTGCACCCTGACCAGTTCTGGTAGTACCAGAGCAAAATCCTCAGCTCCCCATGGAGCCTGACTCCCCGGGCACACATGCAGGCTGGAAACAGCCCCAGAGCTGGATGTTGCTCACAGTGCAGTCAGGTACTGACACACTGTAAATAAACCCTGCTATTTACTGTTGTGCATGAGAGCTTGCTTCTCCTGGGAGGAGCACTGGGATGTACCTACTTCCCGTTTGTGAATACTGTACAGCTCTACTGTGTATAAACTTGTGCAGATACAGAGCACAGCATGGCACCTGTTTGACATGGGGCTGATGTACACTACGAAATGCTCTTGGTGTCAAGAATAAACTGGAACAATAAATCTCTCTGAGCTCCTTGTCTGCTCCCTTGGATCTCTACACGTTCACTGTGACAGTAAGACAAAAGACCAGTGAGGGTTCACAACAGATTTAATGGAATCGCTTCTGCTTCCCCCACCTCACACAGGAAACGCGTTCCCAAAGGGATGCGATGTGCTAGCAGGGGATTAATGCAGGCACTCACTCACGTGCCCCATTCACACAAATCCACTGGTATTTTCAATCCCTACTGGCCAAGGAGAGGTAGGACAAACATAGGAGGTAGAAAAATAAGAAGTGCTGGAAGAGAGATGTACAAACAGCCTCAGACCAAAAAAAGCGGCCTCAGCTCTACCTGTTCCTGGTTTCTGCTTCACTCACAATCATTGTTCCTCATTCCCAGTTCAGAGCAGGGCCTCAGCCTTGAGCGCTGGCTGTCTCAAATTAGTTACAGTTGAGGTTGGAGCTTCCCAGAAACCCCAAACCCTCACCCCGGCACAAAGCCAGGAGCTGGCTCTAGGAGTCGGGTCACTATTCTCAGGGCAGAAGGGAGGGTGTCATTCACCTCCTTCTGAAACCGCGTGCGGGCCGCATCCACAGATGGCGTGAACACGAACTGAGCCACACTCGGCATTTTCAGCAGGTTCATGAGCTCGGTTGCCCGGGTAAGGATCTCCTCACGGTCCTCCTCGCAGTACACAGAGGTGACAGCAGGGCTCTGCAGAAACGTCCTCATCTTGGACAGGAACAAGGACACTCTGCAGAAGAGAAGGACATGAACTTCAGCTGGCAGGATCTTCGCACCCAGCAAAGTCACTACTTTAGCCTGTGTACCCCAAAAGACTGTTGAAGGCAAACACCAGAAGCCACCCACCCCCTCCTGCTGATGCACAGAGCGTTAAGTCAGCAGATGAATCCCACTTCCCCAAACTTTGCTCCTCTACAACTTTTTTTCTCAGTCCTCCTTTTAGTTTCAGGTTCCATCATATAACACTAGTAAACATTTGCACTCGGACTCATCAGATCCGCGTGTTTCAGCCCTTTGCCCTCTGTCCTTACCTGGGGATCAAGTCCTGGCTGCGAGCTGCCAGCTTGGTCAAGGCAGTCATAAGGACAGTGATGGCGCGGGGCGCATAGCTGGGGACGCTGGCCAGCGGTCGGACCTGGGTGACTTCAAACAGCACGGCCTCAAGCGTCTCAAAGAACCTGTTGATCTGCTCCACAGTGCAGCGCTTGTCGTAGGACACAGACATGTACTCTCCGATAGCCCAGACCTGAAGCAAAGGTGGATGTGCTCAGGGCAAGCAGAAAGAAAGGGAATCTCACAACTTTTTAGGGAATGGCAAATCAAAGTATCGATTGTCCTCATGCTAGGACAGAGTAGAAAAGGAAAGGGAAGGCAACCGACAGACTGTACTGCAGCTGGAGCACCCTGCGGCAGACACAGGCAGGCCCCACTTACCACGTGGGTGAAGACAGCCTCCTTGTTCTGGATGTTGCTGACAGTTCCTGAGAACTCCAGAAGCTCCTTGGACAGTTCCACAACGAGAGCAGGGTGCAGTTTGCACAGCATCACCAGCTGCGAGCTCAGCACCCTGGAAGGAGAGATGGAGAGAGCTCAGACCATGAGATCCAGCAGGGCTCAGGGGGTCCCACTTTGCACCCTCCCAAGACGAGTTGCAGCAGCAGCTGAAACAACTCCTGGGCTGTCCTTGGAAGCCAGGCCACAGCCAGTGGGAGGGCTGAGAGTTTGTTTGGGCCTCCTGTTTTGTCTCACCTGTGCACGTCATCTTTAAATGCTGGGATCTCGTAGAGCTGGTCGCTCCTCTGCAGCAGCAGCACCACCAGCTGGTTTATCAGCGGACCATCTGCAAACTGAGAAACAGCCCTTGCTTCAGCAACACCAGTGACTCCCAGCAGCCAAAAAACAAACTAACCAGCCACAGAAGACTAAGTTAGCATAGAAACAACCTGAATTAGCACAAAGGGAGCAGTGTGCAAAGGCAGCTAGGCACCACTCTGCTTGTGCACCTCCTTTACAGCTGGCTGAGAACAGTGTGAACACTGCACTGTGGAGTTTTTCTGCTTTCTGGATGAAGTGAAAGTCAGAATCAGACCATCCCATCACCCCCTCACACGCCTCTCCCTTTAAGTTGTAGTGTCTTCATACTTTTGTGTCTGTGACTGTTCTTCACGTAACAAGAAATGCCCACAGCACACCTGGGATTTCCCCAAAAGGGCCTACCTCTGCCACCACACTGAAAAAGAGCTCCAGTAAGACAGGGACGGTATCTGCGCACTGCACAACCCTTGGGCTGCTGGCCAGAGATCCCAGCAGCTGCCGAAGTGGAATCAGCCTGTGGGCAACAAAAAAGGCCTGTTCCGAGTATTCTCCAGGCCTCCCTTCCCTACACCCCCATAAAGCCTTTCCCAGCAGTCCCAGAGCTGCCTCCCGGACCTGGATAACTGACCCAAACCCTTGTGGCAGTCCCTCACAGCAGCCTCCTACCTCTCTGGAGGGTCTTCAGGAGCAGACTCGACGCGGAGAAGGTACTGGAAGGTGCTCTTGTAGAGGGGATGGCGAAAGGCCTCCAGGCAGGTGGCTGGCTTCACAGCGGGGTCGCAGGAAGCCCTCTCGGAGGCAGAGGTCGACCTAGCAGGAGGCAAACACAGAATGTGATGAACTGTGAGAATGATCCAGACCGCAGCTGGATCCTGAACAGTGGAATAATACCCTTAACACTGAAACAGGGACAGGAGGTTGGTCTAATCCAAGCACCCTGGAAGCCAGAGGACCAGAATGTCTGAAGTGATGAGAAAAAGTCCTCACACTGAGCTCGGAGCCCTGGACTCAGGCAATAGTTCCAGAACTGCTTCTGTATCACTCCTGAGAAACAGGAAAATGACACTGCACCCACAGGCAGCAAAGCCCACCAACTTCTTGCTTCTAGGATGACTCCCTTTTCTAAGCACTCCAGAAAGAGCTGCTAATGACAGGGATGAAAATGAAGTGCAGAGATACAGACTCCTCCACTCCCTAATGACTTTAGGAATGAACTTCTGTCTGCCTCCAGGAAAACAGAGCCAGGAAAAAGGTGGTAAGAGCCGTGAGGGAAGACTAGCTAGTCCACACCTCTGCGTCAAGGCAGTGGCACACGGCAGACACTCCAGCAGCACAAGGCAACAGTTTGGAGCTGGATATGGAGAGGGGAATGCCAACAATTCCCTAACAACCAGAGGCAGTCTAGCATTAAAGTGTACGAGCTGGTTAACCTCTCTTCCCATGCACACCACATTACTGGGAAAACCGGGCTGATGCCTGTGCAGCTTTGTGTTAACCTGACTGCAGCAAATGGCTCTCATTCTCTAACAGCAGCAGCCAGAGGGCAGCTGAGGCTCAGAGAAGAGTGGGCTCAATGTCAAGACTCTGATTAACAAGTGAGCGGAAGAGAAGGAAGCATTACCTCATCTGGACATCCAGAGCTGCTGTCAGACAGGGCAGGTCAAGCAGCAAATGGAAGATCTCAATGGCTGTACCTGCATCCAGCAGAAATGGGAGAAGGTCCACGAACTCGGAGATAAGAGGTGGGCTGTTCCATGCCAGAAACTGCAAGAAAAAAGCATAAAGTGCTTTACTGTCCCCAGTACTCCACCACTCAGCCAAGACAATTCTCATACTGTGATTAAAAGGGATGGGAAAGGGAAAGCCACTTCTGAAGAGCAAAAACAGAGAAAACTAGGGGTTCAGTGAAGAGCTGGGGATGTTGCTGGTGGCTCACCACATGCATCTAGCAGCTGATTCAGTGGCTGCTAAGCTGCAACTTTTTGAAATTTTCCAAAAACAAACTGCTGTGCCCCAAGTGTGCTCACTGCTTGTTAATACTAAACCAGACTCTCTTTTCCTGGCAGTGCTAATCACAATCAGAACCCTCCTTCCACCTCAGACTCACATTTGCTTTTTAACAGTTTTTCTCACCCATCCCTCTTGCCCATGCCCTCCCGTAGCACTGTCAGAGGCACAAAGCAGGCTCTGGGGTGTGCTGAAGGGCAAACAGAAGGTTCTAGGGGCACAGAAGGGAAGCACAGCAGGCTGTCTCCTGTGCTGTTCCAGCAAACTGTACCTTAAAGAGGTTTGGGAAGCTCTTCCTGAATATGCTGGAGGTCTCAGTGAAGAGCCGGCTGTTTTCTTTGCAGAACAGGACAAATTCAAAGGCCAGTGATGCGTTGTGGAAGAGCTGAGCCGGGATATCAGTGAATAAGTGCTTGTAGATCGCATCTGAGTCCACAGCTGCCATCTCGCCTGGAGGATACAGCACATTCCTGAGCACAGCTCACCCAGCAGCCCTGCCAGCAGGGGCTCTAGGGGATTTGGAAAAGCTAAGTCTGGAGCGTATTTTTATTAAAAAGCAACAACAACAACAAAATAAAGAAAAAGAGACACACACACAGAGGACAGCCCAGCTCCTGGGTCTGCAGGAGTGGGATCACCATCCTACAGTACAGCCAAGGCTGAATTATGACCTCTGGCAGCCAGCAAACTGTCAGGACTAAAGGCTGTGCTGTTAGAACGCTAGACCAGGTGTTGGAAGAGAGGGTGAGAGCTGATGGCTTACCGTGATTCAGAAAGAACTGGGCAATGGGCAGCAGTGTCCTGGCATAAGTGGCATCGCCGCTGATCCTGCTGTGCAGGACCTTCAGGAAGGCAGCCGTGCGGTACACGTAGGAGGAGTCCTGTTTGCAGATGATGTCCATGATCGTCACCGCCTCAATGAGACACTGCAGGAGAGCAGAGAGCCAGATCAGACTGGGAGAAGCCATGAGACAGCTTCCCAGAGCTTCAGCCCCACTTCTGTGTACTTACAGCTTTCTGCAGGTCTCCATCAGCTTTCTTCAGGGCCTCTGCCAGAGACAAAAGTCAAAGTTAAGCTCGGGGTCCAAGCAGCAATATTAGGCTGTCAATTTGAGCACTAATCCGGATTTCAAGACAGGTGGGAACACATACTGATCCCAGTTCTGGGCTAATACGACCCAGGCTCTACAGCCCCCCTGAAAATGAAGGGTAGGAGGCAGAACGAGGGCATTGCCTCCAAATCCCTCCCAACATCCCAGTGCAGGGCTGGTCACTGGCTCGCACCAGCAGCTGCAGCCAGTCCCGTGTCTCCAGCCTGATTGTGGACTCCAGTGAGTGAGATCCCAGCCCACAGAAGCAGCAAAGCAGAGACATTTTCAACAACACTACCAAGAAAACTCCAAGGCAAAACTCACGCCTGTTGCTCTGCTCAATAAGCCGCTGACAGTACTCGAAGGCTTTCTCCCGCAGGCGCTCCTTTGGGGGAAGCAGGTGACTAGATGTGGAGGCAGTTGAGACCATGGACATAACAGACTCATCCATTTCTGATCTGCTACCTACAGAATAAACGTTACCACATATCAGGTCACATCACGGGCACTGCAGCTCACTAGCTGCTGAGCAACAGAGAGGGAGCTGTCTGTCCCCAGGTGCACTGAGAGGCAAAGGAGGCCAGGGAAGAAGGCATTCTCACAGGAAAATTAAGGAGATGTTGCCTTCCACCCCCTGGGCCTTTTTTCTCATGGACCCATGGCATTTTGCCTGAAACTGGGGAACCCACTGAGTTAGTGATCCCTTGCAAAAGGGTCGGTAAGGATCAGTCAGGGGGTTTTGTAATATTCCTTCCCACACTGGTCTGCAGTCCTTCAGCTCGTACCTGAATTAGATGCGTTCATCCCCTTGCCCCCGTAGCACAGCAGCCACTTCCGCAGCATGGAGAAGGCCTGCATGTTGAGCCACTGGTCCTCCGTGTAGTACTGACCCAGCGAGAGCACCGTGAAGAAGTCTGTGGCAACGGCACCATCCACCTCTGTGACGGGGCCAGGCTGGGAGAAAAGATGGAGCAGGTTAGACCCACAGGGAGAGACTACGAGAAGGCAAAGCAAACTCCACTGTGTCCTTCTTTATCAAAAGAATTTGATGTGGGGAACTCACAACAGCAGGCTGCTGACTAGCAAACACCCCTGTGAGACAACCACAGCAATGCAACACTCACCTGCCTGGTTCTGGGATTGGAGAAGAAGCCTCCAGAAGGCTGAGCGACTCCTTGCTGAATACTTGCATACCTCAGCCAGTCGGCCATCTTTTTGCTGACCACATTGGTCTGCTCTGCACAAAGAAAGTCACAAGGTCATTGCTAAGACCGAGCAGAGAAGCAGCCTCTGCAACACCCCCCTGCTGCCCTTCAACTGCTGTGCTTTTCCTCCAGCTGAGACCCCTGTCTCTGATCGAGCAGTCAGCAAAGAAATCCACCCCAAGGTGGGTGCCCTACCCTCCTCACACCGCTTGAGA
The DNA here is from genome assembly GCA_011076525.1 of Nettapus auritus. NCBI lineage: Eukaryota > Metazoa > Chordata > Aves > Anseriformes > Anatidae > Nettapus > Nettapus auritus. The sequence goes on from CM021778.1 coordinate 3,991,759, forward strand.
GTCCTTCTCTCCCTCCTAGCCATGTTCTTGTTTTGTCTGTTTCCTCAGAGAAAAAGCCAGGGAGTGAGTGCTGGAACCAAGGACTTCTGGTACCAAGTCTCTCCAGAGATGCTTTTTCCTTTGTCTCCACTCACGGCTGTCATTAGGACAAAGGTGCATAAACACTGTCAGACCCATTCAGACAGTGGCTGGCTTCACCTCTGCAGACAAAGGCAGGAATTCCTCACACAAGACACACAGAAGCTAAGGCAGGTAATCCTGCCTGCTCAGCCAGCTCTTCAGGACAGCTACAGTTTCACACACCTGCAGTATCTGAAGACTTGGCTAGGGTACAGCTTAATTTGACACCAATCTGAACAGAGCAGAGACTCTGGCCCCTGGAAGGAATCCAAGCGGCTGAAGGCCCAGCCCAGTTTTTAAGGGGTGGAATGTACCTCACTCTAGAAGTTCACTTTCCCTGCGGCAGAGCTGTCACTTTTAACAGCCGTTTCCAAGTCCTGCTCACACCCAAAGCCCTCAGAGACCCTTTTGATCACTCCACAGATCACTGCCAGATGGTAGTCCCAGGTCTCCTATACATTTACCTTCAGTTAGAGCTTCTGGTGAAAGACTGATGACATTGGACAAGACAGGAAGAAGGTACCGAGAACTCTGACCCTCAGGCAGCCTTCCTTCAAGGACTTTTACGATACGCTGCCCCACAGCAGCCACGTCAGCCTTCTTGTCTCCCTTCAAAGTAAAGCAGAGGTAAAGGTAAGCAGCTAATCTCCTAACAGTGCTAGAGACCAACACCATACAAAACTCTTCCATCAGTATCAATACCAGTGTCAAATCAATACCAGTTTTACCAAACGAGGTATTTCACCATATATTACAGAGTTCTTCTGCAATGTGAATCCACAGATCCCAGGACAGAAGAGTGCTTTGATGGAGCAACATGTCTGTGGACAATCATCACCTCAAGCGGAAATTAAAAACTGCAGTGGATGCCTTCACATTGAACGTTACTCTGAGCCATCGTTTTGAGAGCAGAGAGCATTAACTGCTCCCCATGTGGTCTGTTTGCTAGCTCAATTGTTAAATCAGAAATTTATGAACAGAAAATGGACTGCTGCAACACATTAGAGGACTCTCTGCTCAGGCTGTATCCTCACAAGGAGGAAAATAAAGCTGTTACTGGTGTAGTTCTGAGACGCCATCAAACCCTTCTGTCCAAGATGCCTTTGTTAGCAGTGACAGGTGGACTCAGCCTTCCGAGAGATTTTCTTTCCCTGCAAATGTCATCATGCCAACAAAAAGTAAACCTTCTCTGCTGCTCAGGGTCTTGGACAGCTGGTTGCAGCAGGCAGTGAACGAACACCAAACTCTGACCCCCCCCATCTACTAGTCAGATTTGTACCTGATCACTAGAAGCAATTAGGAAATTACAGGCAAGGTTTCAGTGAGAAGTTTCATGTTAGAACCTCATCTATGACTGGGGCTACCTTCTGTGCTTCTCGAGCAAATAGGTGTGGATAAATTGATGAAAGGAACATACAGACAAGGAATTTTAAGGTTTGTGGATCTGTTCAGTGAAGGAAAAAGGAAGAGACAACCTCTTCCCCACTGTACATATACACTGCTGTTGCCCACTGCAAATGATAGCACTGCTGATTTGTGTTGCTGACACCTCTTGCTGCTCAGAGGAAAATCTGACTGAACTAAAATCTGCGGCAGGTTTCCAGCTCCTAATGCAACACCAGAGGCTGTGAATTCTGGTAAGCAAAAAACTTTATAAAAGAACATCAGCTCTGCAGAACCAAGGTGGGTGGGCAGGCAGGGAGAGAGAAGGAAGATGATTTCCACCCAAAGCAGCACCAAATACAGAAGACGTTTTTAAAGGCTCTGCTGAAGTAGGGGTGCATTCGTGAGGGCTGCTGCTCATTGCACTAACCCCAGTCATGTGTTAAAGAAGTGTTTCCAAAGTGGCTAAAATATATATATTATATATAAGGCCTCACCCCTTCCTTATACAGTGTCATTTTAAGGAACCTTTTTTATCAAATACTACAAGAAAAAAAAAAAACAACACCCTTTTCTCCTACACAAAGCAGAACAATGAAGTTCCTTAAATGCGCACAGAAATAATTCTGTCTTCTCCCGGATACTTCCAACTAGTTTTCATTCTCCTTGAGCTCAGCAAACAATGAAGAATCAGAAAACAAATCCATATCGATGTGGCTTGCGTGTCATTTACCTGAGCCAAAAGGACGGAGGACACCAGACTCAGGAGCTTTGTATCCTGAATGTTTTCACAAGAGAGGCTCAGATCATTGCAAGGTGACATCTCTCTCAGGATGGCAGCACATAACAACTGAATCTGCTCAGGACACTTGGAGTTGCACAGCACCGTCTGCAACAGCCCCACAATCTCGCCATCTAGCCTGCAATACAACAGTAATGCATCAATGCAAGGCAACAACACATTCACACGTTTATCTCCTGAATATTCATGGCCTTGGGATGATCTCCCTTGACTGAAACTCTGGTTAATGTGTTAATTATTATCTTCACTTTTGAATTTTGTTCCTTCACACAGCTTGAAGGAGTGCAGGGACACAAACGCTCGCTTCACACACTGCAAAAGACGGTTGTTGCTTTCTAATTTGGAATGGTAAAAGGCGAGCAAAGAAGCTTTATATTTACATCAAACCCAGTGTTTTCAAGTCAGGGCGGGTGTTTTTTGAAGCACCAGCCCCCCGCTCTGCCCCAAACGGTAACGTTTGGCCTCCAGAGAGCCGCTGGGCCCTGCTGAGCGCCGCCGGGCCCGCACCGACCTGCGGGGGTACTTGCTGGCGGCGACGACGAGGTGCAGCCTCTGCAGGCAGGCGACGGCCTCAGGGCCCGGCTCGGGGCCCTGCAGCTGGGCGGCGACGCGGGCGGCGAACCTCTGCAGTTCCTCCGGCTGGGCCTCCCTGCGGGGGGAGAGCGGACAGGGGTTAGGGCCGGGCTCCGACTCTCACAAGGCCTAGGGACCGCACGGGGACCGGCCCGGCCCTTGCCCCCCAGCCCCGTGCCCCCGGTACCGGGCCTGCCTCAGGAAGCTCTCGTCCGCCGCCGAGAACATGGCGGACGCCTCGGTCCGCGGCCAAAGCGGCCCCCCAGAGGCGGGCGGTCCGCTGCGGATGGCTCCGGGGGGACGCGGTGCTGCTACGCTAAGGTTCCGCCCGGAAGAAAGGTTCCGGAGGGGGAACTGGGACAAATATTCTGCACGCCAGCGGAAGGGGTGATGGCAAAATGTACCGCATAAATTTATTTTGAGATTATGTTGGTATTACTCCCCGCGTGGGAGAGAGGCAGCTCTGGGTCTTCATGTGGCGGGGAGCACAGCCCTCAATGCGCCGAGGAGGCCTCCAGCCAACCTGAACGTCAGGCACCACGCTCAGGAGCTTGAAGCGAAGCTTGGCTCTGATGCCATCCTGCACAGCATTAAGGAGAGGAGCTCTCAGGATTCAAACCTACAAGAAAGCACGGCAGAGACATGGCAAAAAGCGTGACAGCAGAAGATGCCATCAGCCTTTTCTGTGACCCGTTCAGAAATGATGATTTCCAAAAAGGGCAAGAGATGATAAAAATAGCTGCTCAGCAGGTGGTCTTCACAGCTTCCAAAAGGTTAAAAGGCATTAACATTTCCCCATTAGACACGTCTTTCCTCCTGACTGCTAATAAGCCTGAAGCTGTTACTGCAGCGCTCTGCATCAGCCTGCGGGGAGGAGAGGATGCTGCGCCAGGCAGCCTGGCGCTTTGCCCTTTGGTACTTCTCTGCCCTACGGTTCCCCCCAGCATAAAAGTTCATTAACAGTGTGCCTTGGCAATTAGCCACCAAAGCATCGGCTCCCATTTGCCCTCAGAAGCAGCAGCAGCATCCATCATCCAGCTGTTAACAGTCAAAGCTATTAGAGGTAGCAGGCTGACGCACAGAGGGGAGCAAGCAGAAGATTCAGATTTTCCCAAACGCCTTCTCCTCTGGCTGCATTAGGAAAGATGCCTGATGTGCACAGGGAGCCAGAGATGAAAGGACAATTTTAAGATGCCAAAAAAAGGCTCCGGGTGAATATCTTTGCTACACAGCAAACATTTCTGTTTTAAGAATTTGGAAATGTTAAGTCATATGCAGCTACTTTATGTCAATTGTGATCTTAAAAAAAATCCTATTAAATGTTGGAACTCAGAATGACTTTAATTAGTCAAATAAACCAAGAACTTATATTCTACCTCCTTTAAGAAGACAAGGGAGGACAAAGGTAACTATTTAACCTGGATAGAGTGGGTACAGAAACATTTTGTCTTCATATACTTGAACAAAACAATTACTATCAATTCCAGGCAAATATACCAAAGTAGTTTACCTTTCAAAATACCACTGTGTTTTGGTTCCTGATTAAATGAAACCTGGAGTTTGAGGAATGGTTTATAACCCCAAGGGGAGGATTATGCATCTCGAACACTTGTACAGATATCTGTAAATGCTGAAATCCAGCTAATTGTCCAAACACACACTTCCCTCCTACACGATTCAATGAAGGTAATGAAGGGGAAAACACGCAAGAATACTCTCTCCCAATAAAATCTGCTATAGGAAAAAATACCTGCTTGCTCCGTCAGAGTGGAACAGTGAGCTGCCAAAATCATTGGCTTTGCATTATTACGAAGGTTTGCATCTCATTTAAAGCCAACCACAATTTGTTAAGATAGTACTGCGTCCAGAAGGATCAAGTGCACCAGGTTCATCATGAGAAGATGGCAGGCTTGACCACCAACGGCTGCAGGAATCTTAACCCCCCTACAGTACTACACTGGAAGCATGCAAGTCTGTCACTCAAAAGCAGAAAGCTATTTCAGGCTATCTTCTCTTTCATATATAATTTTATTTCTGGTTATAGAAACAAATGCTAAGAGGAGAAGCAACACTCCCCAACCACATACATCAAAATTAAGGTAACAGAACAGAACAGTTAAAATAAATGAAAAAAAAAATAGTAGAAATTTAAAACTTTGTTATAGCTTTAAAATATTAACGTTCTTGATACATTAGAAATCACATTCAGATCTCAAATTACTTAAAAAAAAAAAAAAAGTATGGCTCCATATTAAAAAACAAACAACAACAACAACAAAAAAACAAAACAAAAAAAACCAAAAACATAACCACTGTATCCCATTTGATGCGAAAATGCAGGTCCTGCTCCTTGGATGCTTTTATTCGTCGTCTCAGCACCACCGGGATGCAACCAACCCCCTCACGTGAGCCACGCTCTGCCCGCGCAGCTCAGCGTCTCCCAGGAGCAGTGCTGCAACGTGGCTGGTAAAGACGAACTTCACATCCACTGCCCCAGCTGGAGCTTTCCCCTTTGGGATACGCAACTGCTTTGCAAAAAGCACTGATAATGAAAACAAGTCACAAAAAATACTTTTGATATCGGCTGTAAAAAAAACAAAAAACAAAAAAACTGTTGGAGGTGTCGTTTACAGGCAAAACCATGAACTGAAATGCAAGCATGGCTTTAGCCCGCCCCATCACACGATTCCTTAAATTAAGTGCCAAATCTAGGAGAGAGGGGTAAGGTTCGCCTCTCCATCTCTGTAGCAAAACCAGTCACACGTCCGTCAAACCACTGAGGTATTCCAGGTCCTCGTCTCACTGCAGCCTTCCCTGGATGACTTGGTGGGAATGCATTCACACAGAGCAGGTGAAGACTCCAATTCTTGGTTGTTTTGCCTTTTTTTCTTTAAAGCAAACATTGCAGAATCTGACCAGGACTTCCAGCATTACCATCCATTGCTCACATATCTTTAGATTCATCTTAAAACAGCTTTTGATAGTCCTTTGGGTAACAGTTCTTTGGATAGCTGCAGACTCTTAAACACACTTTTCAGCTACGCAGAGGTTGGCAGGCTGGACAAGGCCAGTCTCATCGTGGTACAAACAGCACGTCCAGAAACCAAGACAACCTTGTAAGATTTTTGTATTTTAAAACCATTCCATATTGGTACATTTGAATACCTTTTTTTTTTAAAAAAAAAAAAAAAAAAAAAAAAAAAAAAAAAAAAAAAACTTTTTTTTTTTCTCTGTTAAAAAGATCTTACAAACAACAATACTCTGGTTCCCCTCACTTTAAGACCACCAGGGAGGGGAAGAATAAACTGAGTTTAGGCTTACAGCAAGCCATTTGCTACAGAACCAACCTGCCTACTTAGCAGCCTGTCCACATCTGAGGAGCAGCACATAGATCAGCAGAACATCAGGATCTTCTGCACCAGACTTTTAGCAGCAAGGCAGTGAAACAGAAGGAAATGTCACTTTTTCTGCTCCATTTAAATCTAATTTTTCTTCAGCTAACAGACATTTCTCCTCAACATTGCCCTTAGCTTTAGGGAAGGCTCTCTTTTGTACTGCTTTAAATGAAACCGAGTGGGGTAGAAGTGAGACTGAAGGGTCTCGATCATGGCAAGGGTGCCAAGGTCTGGGGTACTGGGTGCGTTGCTTAATCCAGTGGCAAAGAATCCAATACTAGGGGAAATCTGTTTCCTGCAAGGGCGTTTGTTTTTCTGCTGAGGAGTAAAGCCATTTCCTTTCTATGCCCTTATTCTGGTTACTCTTCCTATCACCTTAATACCCTATTCTGCCTTAAATATCTAAGCCCAGCCACCAGAAAGTAAGGAGAAACCGAGGCAAAGCATTCACTCAGGTCCTTACAAAGGAACTGCTACTTCTGTAAGAGCCCTAAGGGTTAGGAAACCAAGTATGATCTGTTTTTAAGAATAGCTCTCAAAAGGCCCAAATATGTCAAAATGTATGGAGTTAAACCAGGACTGAAATTTGACCGGAAAGGTAAAATTTACTCTCTGTGAATGTGAACATCAGAAAAACCTTGCACATTTGCTTTTAAGGGTATATACACACCTCGTGAACCATAACGAGAGAAAAGTATTGCAAAAGGAGAATAATCTCACCATGGAGGAAAAGAAACTCTCTCAGTGTGCCGGTGCTAGCTTATCCACCTGACAGACGGACAGACAGGGAGGAATTCCTCAACCTCACAGCATCCTCACGGACCCTCAATCAATTTCCTCTGTTGCAATAAGGTCCCATTACCTACAGAGCAGAATCTGTAAAGAGCTCCCTGATACCGCATTTAGAGATAATACGAGACTAGAAAGGCTTCCAGCTTTCATTAGTGCCATTTTGGGGATTTTCTTGGCAGAAAAGCAGCACAAACTGGGGTTGCTGAAAGCATGACAAAGCCAGAAGCAGGGCTCCTGCATGAGGAAGATGCAAGTACCAAATCTCCTCTTCTGCTCTGTGAGAGGAATGAAAGCAACCGCTGAAGTAAAGCTGCTTCTACAGGCTGCCCACATCTGTTATAAAAATAGGAAAGTCATTCTTTTAGAATCAGTGCCTGGTGCGGAAATTTACCAACATACTGTATAAAAAGTCTGTGTAAAGTACCATTTAAGAGAAAGAAATAGTCATGGACCATTTATATATCTATATTTACACACTCACACACACACACACATTAATAAATATAAATTTTATGTTTACACAGATCTAATTTAATAATCTCTGAAAAAAATATTTAAAGGGTTTCTGCCTTAGCTGCCACCCATGAATTGCCAATGTTTTTTCTACCTTGAGAGTGAAGGGGTAGACGTGGCACAACTACCCTCTGCAGCTTTAAGTGATACGTAAGGAGAGGACCAGCCAGACATTCTGAAGCATTTAATTCAGTGTTCATGAATTGAAAATGTATCAAAAGGTTAAACACCAAGTTGATTAAAAATCTGGAATCTAAACAATAGTGCTCTAAGAAAACCTCGTATTTTTTCCAAATGTCTTGCTCAGTCCAAAGTGAAATGCTCACTGCTCTATTACTGCCCTGTGAAAAACGATCTAACAGAGAAAGCCCACCATCACAGCTATTTTCCATTATATATTACTACATATGCATATACCCATGTGTGTGCACAAACACATGCACTGTCCTGCAAATAACCCACCTGGCAGAGAGTTTGCTGAGCTAACTAATCACAGCCCAACAGCTGCTAGGCAGCCACAGCAAGGGGATGCTCCAGCACAAAGCAACAACTACATTTAGATCAGGTCCTGACCAAACTGCAAGAAAGCATCACTTCCAACCTCATCAGTTCCAGAAACCCCAATGACACTGTAGTACGACTGCTTTCCACAGCACAGCTGGCTCCATGGTAAACTACACTTTATGGCAGTAGTGTATGCTACAGTAATAGCAGCTTTGGCATAATTTTTACCCAGAAGGAAACAAGAAGTTACATGACTGAACAATCTGTTGTGTAACTGCAACCTAACACACAGATCCTCGCCAGATGCAGACCTTCAAGCAATTGCATTAACTTTAAAGGACTCCAGAGTTGATAGAAACAACTACAAGTACAGGGGGAAAACTATGATAGGGAGCAGAAGCAGGAGCTTGCCCGAGAGACTGGCTGACAAGGGAAGACAGATCGTTTGCTGCAGGATGGCATTTGCAACCTCAAAAGCTCCATGTGAGGCAAGGACAAAGTTATGAAACCAAGTCATGTTCCTTTAGAAATTCCTTCTTAATGCCCAAGTACAACTTACTAGCAGCAGGACTAGCAAACCTGTGAAATTTTGCATCAGTGTAGAAGCTCAAGGTAAGACCCACACTGGAATAGAATTATCACTTATTAGGGTGAAGCACAGGTGTTCTTAAAAGTGATCAGAATCCCTCAGTACCGCCTCCTGTTCAAAAAGCTACAAGAACTCTTGGCACTGTTGCTTGGACAAGATGCTTAAATGTGTACAAATGCAATCCAGACTGTTTCTTGTTCATTCCTGTTTTTTTCTATGAGCTAGCAGTGTGTTTTACAGCAAAGGGGGCCATGCTGGCATTGGGATGTACTTGCAAAAGTGTAGCCAGCAGGCCATAGAAAGAGATTCTTCTTCCACTCCATTCAGCATCTGAGACTGCACCTGGAGACCTGTGTCCAGCTTTGGGCTTGCTGGTACACAACAGGGATTTCCTGGTGCAATTCCACCTGATGCCTTGGAGGTTTGAGCATCTGATGCACAAGAAGAGACTGAGACAACCAGGTTGGTTCAGCCTTAAGAGGAGAAAGCAAGAGAGACTTACTGGTGTCAATTACCTGTTTGGAAGATGCTGAGAAGGCAGAGCCAGGCTCTTCTCAGAGGTGTGCAGTGATACAGAGGCAGCGAACACACAGGGATGCAACGAGCATCATTCATACATCACTGTATGAAAGCTCAGGTCCGCCTCCCTCACTTGCTTACATATAGTTTCCTAGCCTTTAGTGCTTCCAGTTTTATTTTACTGCTAGCATTTCCCTACTGAAAAAAAGGGGGAAAAATGTGGAAGTCAACTCTGAATGACAGGTCTAAGAACACAAGACACTGAGACACGTGCAAAATCAAATTTACAGCCCACAAAAAACCTGAAGTGAGACCATGGCATTGACTGCAGAAACACTGTAAAGGCATCAGGTGTTACTTAACTATTTCTCTTCTCTTACAAAGCTTTAACATAGTTCCAAAAGCACTCTCCTGAACCATGGAGAGGGCCCAGCACTCCTCTCTTTGGCTGTTTCCAACAGTAACATTTCTAAAATACATCATGAAAAAAATTAAGTTAGGGTGACCTTATTCAATTCAAGCCCTATGTATCCCCACAGGTATTTTCATCCACAAGTCCTTGGGCAGAATTTAATGCAAGGTGCTGCTCCTGCTAGTGGATAAAAATGACTGTGTATGCTACAGGCGACAGCATTAATTGTATGAGGGAAGGAGGGATATGGGAAGAAGAAGGACTAGAAAAGCATATGTGAGCTAATCATGAACTTCATTTCTATGTACAGCACTGTGTTGTGTTATCACTGTAAAAACTAATTTCTGGGTCCAACACTGTGTTATTACTGTAGAAAACTTCCTGTATCACAAGACACAAAGACAAGACAAATAATAACTAAGGAATTCAGTCAAATAAAACCAAGAACTAATGAATTCAGTCGAATAAACCCAAGAACAACTGCATTCAGCTTTTGCTAATTGAGGCAACAAAAGCTGCTATAAACTGACCACAATCAAAGTAAAACTCTCTGTCATTGCCTTGGACAAAAAAAAAAAAAAGGCACAGTAAACAGAGAATTCACATTTTGTGAACCCAGTTTTAAAGTCTTCCCATGTCCAAGTTCCAGCAGGTTAAATATTCAACATGCCTTGACCTTTGTTACACAGACAACAGAAGATGCACTGAAACCTCCTACTCCTCTCCCCATCAAACCTCCCTCGGTCAATTAATTGAGGACATGAGATGTAACTCCTTAGACAAAAAAGTTGGAGAATTGATTTAATACAATCCCTCTACTGCATATAACCATTAAGGCAGCATTTTCTCTGTAGCTGAAAGCTGAACTCTACCATCGCATTAATTTTCATTCCTCTGCAGTGCTCAGAGTTGAAAGCTTGGGGAATCAGGATATATGAGGAAGAGCAGTGCCACTAAAAAGAAGCAAAATGGAAACACAAGTTTCAAACCAGACATTCTCTTTAGGATTTTCACCTCAGCACAGCACTTGATGGTACCAATAATCAATTAGAAACAGAAGATGAAAATTTTTCAATTCAACTTTTCTTAAGAAGATTCTAATGGCTTCCCTGGAGAAACAACACTGTCTGTCTTGCAAGGAAAACCCATCCCCACAGCATCACGGTTCTGTGAACAGATGAAGAAGGAAATCAGGTGACAGCACACTGGAATGGAGCTGCATGCAAACACAGTAGCACAGAAAAAGTCACTTGTTTTTCAAGATGACCTTCGAATTGCACTGGATTTAATCAGAGAAGAACCAAGTAAAGTAAAATTGAAGCAGGAATGACAGCCAGCTGAAGAGAGATGGCCTGGAGAAGTGAAGGGAGTAGCCCAAAACCTCCTGCTTGAATCCTAGACACTGACAGCAATTCCACCCCCATGCCCCCACCCCATTAAGTAGGACTAATCTAGTCTTTTGGTCATGATACTGAATGCAGTCCTCGGGGCGAGGGAGGATTGTTTAAATGACAGCTGTTCCTGGAATGGCAACAAACTTCTGGGAACTTCTGTCACCTCATACTTCCATCCACAAACTGCCAAAATTTGCTGATACAGTGCATTTCAATGTCCGCCTGTTCCAGCTAACATTTTTTATTTTCAAATATGAGCTCAAAAAGTTTTTAAAAATATCAGTACATTTATTATCCTGTATTTTAAAGGACTGCAAAGGCATTTTAAGAGAGGCCAAAAAGTTATCTACTTAAAATGATCTCCAGAGATCCTAAACTATTCTGTGATTCAAAAACAAGCCAAAAGATTCAAACTCATTTTTATGATTTGCCACTTTCTGAGGCTCTTCTTCTCTGGTCTGTTTTTCTAAGCACGCTGCTTTCCAGACTGAGCAGTGTGTTGAAATAATTCATCTGGAACCTGAAATACGATGTGCCATCCCTCGTGTGCTGCAGATGAGAACAACATTTTTCCCACAGCTCTCAGCAGGATTTTGTAAGAACTGATATTTTACCTGGTGTCAGGCAATGATATAAGACAATGTATAGGCAAGCCTACAAAAAAAAAAATAATAATAATAATAAAAAAAATCAAGTGGCACGGCTGCTTTCTCCAGCAGCAGTGGAATGCGCCAGACTGATAAAGCAAAAATCCAGACAGGATGAACTGATGGGTTCCAGAAACCTCAAGAAGAATGGGTGAGCAGATCAGAGCTATTTGCTTATCACAAACCTGCATTTTAACCACCAGGCACTAAGTCACAGAAGGAAGACTGAGGAAGTATTATTCCGTTCTGAAATACCGAGGAGGCAAATCTATACAGTCAACCTGATGATGGACTTGAGAGGTATCTGTAAAGAGGCAGCTGGTTTGTGAAAACACCAAGGTTCAGCTGATGTATTCCTCTGGTGCTAGACGAGTTTAGGTCCTAATTACTTAAGACTTTCCAAAAGAAGAGAAACAGTAAAGAAACCTCCCCAAAACTTTGGCAGCTTCACACCCTGAACAGCATTCTGCTGGTTGCTCATCCTGTGCTGACTCACCTAACGTTCTGGAAAACCAAAGACTGCTGCAGGAAAGCTCCCTCGCCTCGGGGCGGTTTCAGAGGCGTGCCTGGATCTAAAACAGCATTCATCCAAAAGTAATGATTAATCACAGATAAGCTATGCTGCACTCTCACTTGTGCGTTCTTCCTTGAAGTCTGTTTTATTGAATTCTGGCTTTGAGAAAGCTACAGAGAACACAGGACTCACCCATGTGCTTTTTCCACTGTGCTGCACCTCGTCTTCCTAGCGGGAAACGTGACAGCTGGAAACCGGCCTGCTTCAATTACTTTGTGGTCTGTAACAATCCTCCTTCACAGAAATGATTTCAAAGTACTAAAATCCAATCTAATAACTTGTCACTAAAGGCACACGCCTAAATTATGAAGGCCTAGCTGTAGATGAATGAACTGTCCTGAATGCTTTGTGTGCCTGTAACCATAGACTGTAACCGCGAATCACAAGACCAAGAAATTCTTTCCTTCTTTCGGAAATATTTCTCACAAAACAATTGGCTTGAGAATAAAACACACTTGGGTTTTATTCGAGTGCTAGGACTTAACTATTGAGTAGGATTTGGCAAATAGAAAGGAAACCTCGAAGTGATGCCAGCTGTAACCTTGTGGATTTTCTCCCCCCTCCCCAGATTTTATTAGACATTAACTTGTGCTTTACCCCCTGGCCCCCATGGACATACTGCAAGTATAATTTACTGCACATTGGGAAAATCTTGCAAAATGTTATTACAGTGCGCTTGTCTCTCTGCTCTATGACAGTATTGTCCGACCCTACAAGACAGGAACCCGACAATGTATCAGCACAGGTAGAGGGATAACCTACCGAAGACACATCCCAGCCCCGTTTAAGTCACTTTTGCCATTAACGAAGCTGGAACATTTTCTGAGCTGTAAGATCTCTGCTGTGTTGCCAAAGACAAGCCAGCCAAGGGAATCACACACAGGTGTAAACCCACAGACGTTAGCTGGAGCTACACAGAAGTTGATTTCTTTGCCAGTCCTAAAGTGTTACATGCACCCAACTCCTCCAAGTGGTGAAAGCGACCCGAGTCTGCTTTACTCATAAGATGTACTTGTACTACATGAAGAGCCTGGAATACAGTTTAAGTAAAAGCCTCCTTCCACTGGCCAACCCAAACAGTCCTCAGAGTAGGAGAGACAGGAGAGGGAGCTGAGGAATGAAAGGAAACCTCTGAATTCCTTTTGGAAAACCTGTTTAAGTCCTCCAATGACTTTTGCCACAAGGAAAATAAAAGGTCTTTTTGCCTTGGTCTCTACACACTCACAGCATTTGTATTAAATACCAAATGAACTCTGCTGCCTCTCATGACAGCCCTTAACCTTCCTCTCAGGAAGAATAACACGGGAGCCTTGCTGTTAGCCTCTTCCAGCCACGGGAGAGGGTCGGGGACAGATTTCTAACCCACCTCTGGCCTCCTGGACATCATCCATCTAGTTGAGGACCACACTACCAACAGAGGGTGAAAGCAGACCACGTTAATACAGTTAACAACCGACATTTTCTCAGGTTTACTGAGACAGTGGGAATGCCTCTGATCTGTGGTGCTGTTTGGAACAAACCCTGGTGCTCCAGCACAGTATGTGATTACAGGAAAAAAAAAATGCACGCAACGTTTTGGAGACACCCTTCCCCATGCAATCCTCAGACATCGAGATACTTCAGCTGTTGTCCAGAACAAGTGATGAATCATTGTAAGAAATCACTGAAGGTACAAAACCCTTTAATATCTTTACAGGAACCAAATTAACACAGTTCCTCTGTCATCTTTTTCTCCCTCAGAGGGAACGGAGAGAAATTGCATCTGGAAATCCAGGTGGCTGAGCCCTTTAACTCTTCCTCCTGAATCCCCACATAAATAAACATTCATTCATACTCAGAATTTTTCTGTTTTAAGAAAAAAAAAGATCATTTGCCTTTTTCTTTAAGCTTGGTACCATGTTTCTTTAATGCTCTTATTGTGAGATACTGCACCCATCTTTCAGTATTTGATTGCCTTAGCTGGCCTTTTAAAAATGGTCCTATGTTTCAAAGCTCTGAGAAGTGCAGTATTAAGGCATAGAAAATGAGGAGTTTTCTTTCCAGGGAGCAGACTGTATTTGTGTTACATTCCTCTAGATGCTGAACTGCAAATACCATCCCCTTGGAGCCAAAAGGGGAAAAGACAGTTTAAAAAAATCCCAGCAGTCATACAATCAGTTGTCTGTATTTTTTTTTGAATCTTTTTTTTTTAAAAAAAAAAAAAAGAAGAAAAAAGGAAAAGTATCCCATATGTAAAGACAGAACAGAGTTCCAGGTATGGGTTCTTGGGAGGGGTTTTCCATTCTTTTCTTTTTGGCACCTTGTGATTCTAAAAACTGTTGGCCTCCCATTTAAAAACATCTGACTTTAAAAAGAGCTCTTTATTTGCTATGTTTAGAGCTGTTACAGTTGTGGTTTCTTTTCTTTGAAAGCTGCTTTAGGGGCTGCTGCCATCCCATGCCCACCCCACACCACTCCAGCTCCTCCCACCGGTTCTTCATTCACTGGTTGCCTGTCCTTGTGGCACTGTAGATGTGATGACTCCAGTTTGGGCTGGGACTGCTCCACTGGACTCTTCTATCCGGGGTCTTTTGACTTCGGGTTCACTGCTGTCTTGACTTCGTGAGGCTGCTGCTGTCTCTTCGGTCCCTGTCTCACATACCCGGCTGACTACAACAGGAGTGGACGAGCTGGCTTGGGCTGCAAGAAGCTGCAATGGATTTGTAAGAGCTGGCAAGAAGGACAAAAGAAAGAAAGAAATTAATGCGACAAGTAACACATGTGTTTGCCATTCCAGAAAACAAGAAGACACCACAGTCAAATGCAACACTTGGGCATGGACTCAATTGTAGTGTTCAAATCCATTTTGTAAGGCCACAACAATCTTAGCTTAGTCCAAATTTACCAAACTGGCAAACGGTTCTCTTTCAAAGGAGAACTCCTTTCTATCCACTGTGAAACAAGGCATTGCCAGCTAAGCATTCATCTCCAGATAAGGAGAACCAATCCTCTGCTAAAACTACAGCATGCTCTCACCACCTACAATTAGCTTTTTTGCAAGCTACAGCTTTGTGCTGCACCTTTGTTTTAGAGGGCCCTCTTTAGCCCCACCTGAGACTGCCAAAAAAGAAAAACGCAACCTGGGGCAGAGCTTGCACAGTAGGAACAGCCAGCCTGTTGGGACACTAGATTACAATCCAAATATTGACTGTATTGACATCTCACTTGTAAAAGGGGCAGAAAGGTTTAACAGCTTACCCCAGACAACCAAACAGGTTTCCATCAGAACTGGAATCCAAATTTAAGAATTTCTGGCTCCCAGTCTGGTATTTTAGTACTGACAAAAACCTCTCACCCTCCCATTAATAGAAGTGGTGAGAAAATAAAGAAGGTTTAAGTAGCAACCCTGAGTAAAAATGTCTACAATTCCTAGTTCCAGACAAAGAATGTGCTTACACACTGGCTTTGGCACACAACACCACTTGAAAAACAAAACACATGCAGTTTTTGGACTCTGCATCAATAGGAGAAGCAGCCAAAGGGGACTCAGGAGACAGTACATCCTCTGCCCTCCAGACTGATTTGCAGAGGATGGAACGACAAAACATTAATGCTGTGATCGCTGCTAACTGCATCAAAAAGAAGTCCTAAGATAAACAAACAATGGAAACAGAACAAAGGCCCTCAAAGCCCAGCAACTTCTACCAAGGCATGGGAAGGAGGCTATGCAGTATCAAGGAGATGAAGGAAAGAAACAGAGTAAGGGTGAGGGCAGACCCCAATTACTATTCAATGACTGACAAAGAACTTAAACCTTGCAGCTGAAAAGAAGTTAACTTCATACAGAATAGTCAAGAGACTCATTTTGTCAACTAGAAAATTCACTACCTATCCACAAAGAAAAAAAAAAAAAGAAAAGCACCCAACTTGGATGCACCTGGAATACTTTCAATGTTAAGAGAGAGCTATAAAAAACTTGGTAAGATTAGAATGTCTTAATGTAAATGTAAAAAAACAGATTCTATATTAGACAAACGCTAATGTAGAGTAACAGCAACTGCACCTATTTGATTTATTAAATATATTTGATGCATAAAAACCTTATCACTGACAATTTTTCATCGCTCCAGTAAGATTATTGCAAATCAAAGTGCAAGCCAGGTGATAATACAAATACAAATATCAGAAAATTCGGTAGAAAGGCTCCTACTTTGCTTTAAGAATGCCATCAAAATCTCAATGTCCTTCATTTCAAGTGCCCTGTAAGCACCAGCTTGGGACAGCAGAGGTACTTAGCATCTCATTGAAAAGGGCAGTAAGAAGCCGGGATATTACCACCCTCAGTCATCATCCTTAACTGCAGAAACCTGAGGTGCTGAGCAAGCATAAAAAGAGGCTGCCAAGACATAGCTAGTGTGAGATTTTAAAAATCAGGGTTGACAAATGACTACAACACATCCTGTATATAAACAATCCTACATTCATTCACCTGATGAAATAGATCTTATTTCTCTCAGGCTCTAAGACCTTAAGATGGGAAAGTATGTTATTTTCTTAATACTCTATGGAGTCATATTTCACAAGATCTAAAGAGCACCACTGAAATTTTATTATTTAGCATGCTGAAAGCAAATGCTGTTTGTCAGAGGAAAACAAATGATAAAGCAGACTCAATGCAAGAATCAAGAACGCTTTCAACAAGAAATCCCCAAAGGTATAAGCAGTAATACATGCAGAGCCAAGGACAAGGAGAGAGACCAGACTTCTCAGCAACAATGCTAGATAGCAAAACTTTCCCATCAAGGAGAACTGAACAAACTGGTGGGCAGAAGGGTATCCACCACCAACATTTACAGCCACTGAAGTTGCACAATTTATAACCTCTGGAACTGGACACGTGGAATAACTTGCATAGCTAAGATCTCAAAACTTTACAACTGAACTGCAAAGCTGAGAGAGCAATCAAAACAGAGCCTACCATAAGCACTGCCTGTGATGCTGTTGGTGGGGACAGCGTGTTTCCCGTTCTGGGTGACTGCCCGCACAGGGAGTTGATGCTGTCCGATGGCCACTGGAGCTGCCGGCTGAAGGATCGTGACCGTCTGTCCCGGAACACCCTGTGCCATTTGACTGGCAACTGTCTGAATAACACGGCTGGCTGTGGGTATTGTGGCAAACGCAATCGTTGGCTTTTCATCCATGCCTGCTTGGAGAGAAGAACAGACAACCACCATTACCACCCTGCTGGTTTAGGAGCAGGCTTTTTTCTCATTAACGTTTTAGCAGTGATACCTACCCCAGGTTTACAGATGTGTGAATACCTCAGCACCACAAAGTCACTTGCCTTTGGTGTGTCTTAAAAGGTTTACAGAGTGGGAGTGGAAAGCACTGCTTCTCAGGCTAAGGCAGCTTCGTCACAAAAGTCACATACTTGGGCTCCAAGGAGCTCAGAGGTTTCCTAGAGGCCTAACCCTGTGAAAACTGCCCAAAACACTTTAGGCAGGATCAGGCTCTCAACACACATTTTCTGTGGGCTGATTCATACACTATAGTCAGCTCTGAGAAGGTAACAATTCACTCACCCTGCTCATTAGAGGAAGAACACTGCAACCAGGGACATAAGAAGAGAGAATATTAGTCCCTCTGAAATGCTTATTTTGAAGCATATCAGAAGTCTAGGGATGAATTTTTGAAAACACTAAATTCTGTACATACACTCTATGCATATTAAGAACATTTTTTATTACAACATAAGCCACCCAGCTGAAAATAAAGACCATAAATTTGATCCTTTGTCCTAAACGGACACCGACTCCCTTATTTGTACATTACAGCTGTGATATGGACAGCAGCCACTACAAAGTAAGCTATGAGATATTCACAATTGCAAGCCAATTGGCCTGACTCTGACACCACACAGCAGTAGAAGCCATTTAAGATCTCAAACAATGCCCCAGGCATTGTCTGCAACAGCTTGCTGTCAGGCCTGCACGTAGGTTGATTTACAAGGTCTCTGCACAGTCACAAGCTTTTGCCAGCTAAGGATGTATGGGAAGAAACCAGAAGGGAATAAATAATAAAGGACAAACTAACTTAAAAATAATGAATAAATAAATAGGGCTGAAATCCTGCAGAGAAATAACTTAGAGCGTTCGGCTGCCTATCTCACTTCCCAGGACAAGTTTTTAGTTAGGTTCAATTCAGCAGGTACAGAACAGCTGCAGGACAGCCTCCTGCTGGGCATGCGTAAGCAGAGAGCCACTCTCATCTTCTAGGGGCTCTGTAGTCTCAAAGCAGAAAAGGTAGGCAGGAAGCACCAACTCATTAATCCTGTAGGAAGGGAAGACTTCTTCCACGTTAACATCAGAAGACAATGGGAACGGAGCTGGATGGAACACAAGCACTGAGCTGAGACTTGCAGGCAGGCTGACTGGAGGCAAGAGGAAAAGAAGCCAGGAAAGTTCGGAGAGCAGGAAGGAAAAACAGAGGGAAATAAAAGTGGAAATAAAATGTACAAGTAGAAAAAGAACAAATGACAGCAAGAACTGAGTGAGAGAAAGAAGCAGGTGACAGGCAGCTGCAACTGTTAGTGCTTCAACAATGTGAATGGGAT
The DNA here is from genome assembly GCA_011076525.1 of Nettapus auritus. Taxonomy (NCBI): domain Eukaryota; kingdom Metazoa; phylum Chordata; class Aves; order Anseriformes; family Anatidae; genus Nettapus; species Nettapus auritus. The sequence continues at coordinate 4,010,568 of CM021778.1, forward strand.
CCAGACAGGAATTCCTACAGAATGTGAATGAAATTCAAGCAGGATAACCACTGAAGAACTAAAAATGCCAATGGTCCTGCTACTGCTGTAGGGGAAGATCTTTGTAATTTCTTCTTTCCCTTAGAGGAAGAACCTTTGCACCACTGCCCATGTATCATCAGTCAGAGTAACCACTCTTGCTGCTGGTGCAATACCACTGTATGAACTCTTACTTGTTTTTAGGTTCTATCAAGAGAAGATCTTTTATCAAGGGCTAAACACCCACTGAGTGTAACAGCTTTTTGACTCCCCCCCACTCCATCAGAGCTCAAGACTTATCAATGAAGTAGCAAGGGAGGTGAAAAGCTACCTCGGTGGTCACCAGCTAAGTCCAACACTGCTCCTGCAGCTTCATGAGCTCCTCCTGCTGTGCCCTGATTTGTGAGGATGTATCCATTTGCAGAGTTTGCAGAGGAGGTCACAACTCGGACCATTGTAACAGTGGGTGCTTGTTGAACTACGTGAATTGCATGACACGAAGGCTGCTGAGAAGTTACTATTGACGCGGGCATGTATGCAACTGGTTTTGCCACCAGAGTAGATGGCCGGGGAGGAACAGCCATAATCACCGGCTGGGCACTGACTGGAGATCCTAAACAGAAAAGAGAAGCACACATTAACATGAGAGGCAAAAAAGGCCACCACTTGTTTTGCTTATACACTTCTAAATCTTCAGTACTCAATCCCTCCATGTGAGCAAGGTGTGTGGGTAGGTTAAAATACAAAGTAAGGCTTCAAAAAATGCAACCTTCAATCTTCTATGTACTAACATGAAAAAGTACATGCCATCCAAGCACATTTTTGTGAACAAACACCACGATATGCCCCAAAACATGAGGCTCTACATTATGAGCTTTGTGTTCCCACTTCAACGGGAACACCCTATACATCAGGCCAGTTACAGCACAGCTGACAAGCAGGTACTTACCAAGGCTTAACAAATTACCAAGGCTACAGAACCATGGAGCTCTGCATAGACAAGATGATCTTATCAAAAAGCCTGGTGAATTGATGAGTTAGCTATGCACTATCAAGGCTACTCTGCTGTCAGTTCCTTAGAGACACCTAGTTTAAGGTTAGCTCGTGTGTGTTCACACATTCCTTTAACTCCTGCCCTTTAATACAAAGGCTAGTTAGAAAAATGATCTGAAGTTGCACATGCTTCATCAGTCTCTAACAACTGAGCCAAAAAAGAGACCTAGATCCTCCTGTAGCAGACTGGGAGGAGCAGCCCTGCAGGGTCCCCAGCACTGCACTCAGTGCAATGGCACAGTCACTTGCTGTGAAAGGAGAGCTACTCACCAGGTGCACTCTGTGAATACCGATACTCTGGAACTGAGGCTAACTTTGACCCAAAGTCGTGATCATGTGGAATGGGTGAGCCCTCCCGTGACAGGCACTCTGGAGTCTGTAGGCCACTAGAGTGAGGGGACAGCAGGCCAGGGTGAGTAGGGGAGGCAGGAGCGCTCCTGAAACACCAGAACACAGAATTGGCAGGTGTAGATGTGTTTCAACCACAAGACTGCAGCAAAGACCGAGCATTATCTTCATCAGAGGATCCTCTAGGGAGAAAGATAGCCATTCTTCCACACTACCCAATGTAGTCTTGCTGGGAAGAATACACAGTGATCCCAAAAACCATCTAGCACGAAATACAGTCACATCATTCCCTGATGAAGGAAACCAGACCCTTCAGAGCACAGTTAGCATTTCATTTTGAGACTCATATGGCTGATGGAAAAGCTAAAAGCGCTTCATGCTCAGATCAGTTTTTATAATTTCAGGGAATTCTCAAGGGACGTTTGTCAGTGTTTGAAGAAGAAGATACAGTGTAGATCCAAGTGTCTGGCCTCACATACACTTGCAAAGCAGTTGCTACCCCTTTCCCCTGTTGTCCCTCTCCCCCTACCACTTGGGTCCACTGCATGCAGCTCCTCTTTGCAGCTGCACCGCTGACTGCTGACTGCAGCAGTTACACAGAACAACCCCCCCACAATGTTTCACTGCTCACGCTGACGATCAATGTGATGTTCCCTATAGGAGAGTGCTTTAAATAACACAAAAAGTATTCCCACTGAGATCTAATCCACATATAAACACAGCTTTCCTGAAATGAAAGGCTGGCATCTGAAAACATTTACTTCACTGATAAACGTTTTGAATTTCTTTGAAATGATGCCAAAACAGATAGGGTATTTGATGCATTTTTAGTTTGGTTCTGGCTTTTTTTTTTTTTTCTTGTCAACACTTAAGAAGTTGGAACAATTTTCAGATTATGCCTTGGGACTACCTAACCTATATAACCACTCAAGAACTATAAACAGAAGCATGCTCACTGTACTTCAGATGAAGTTTTTTTTTTTTTTTTTTTGCAACGATTTTGGCACAGAGATTAGAGGAAGGTGAAGTTACCTGGAGGAGAGAGGCCCAAAAGGTGTTCGGAAGCAGGACACTCCTCTTTGCCTTCGTTTTCTAAATGCTTGCTCTACTAGTTTGGCTTCAGAGGCAGGGTCAATTCGCCAAAAGGAGCCCTTTCCAGGTTCCTCCTGGGAGCGTGGGACTTTAATAAAGTAACGGTTCAAGGAGAGGTTGTGCCGAATGGAATTCTGCAGGAAGCAGAAGAATGAGATGATTATTTTGCCATGAGGAAACATGTAACAAAGACGGACGGGGTTCGCTGCACAGCTTGGAAAAATAAAATCCATACTGCCAGAATCGGTGTTGAAGACAGAAACAAGTCACTCAACTCACAGAGCTCCAAGTCACAGGAGAAGTGTGAGAGAAAATCTGGGAAATTAGTGACACAGAGCTTCTGCTAACCCCGCTCAAAGATGTGTTTGCTCAGTATTGTACAATCACTTAAATACATCTGGAGTCCTGGAATACGGTAGCTTTTCTGTGGAAAAGAATGAAAGCAGAGCTTTTTCTGAGGCAGGGGGAAAGCAGCGCAAACCACATCAGAACTCTCTCAAGACAGGCTTTGTTCTAGGCAAGTGGAAAAAGCTGTCTGAGCCTGTGCTAACTGCTTACCTGCAAACAATCACTGGGGTGCCCAAACATGCCCTAAAGGACACTGCATCTCGTGGTAATCATAATGCAAGCCAGCCAACATGCCCTCAAACACCTGGCTCCGAGAAGAATCCATTATTTATGTGGCACTAGTCTAGCACCATAAGGCTCTCCAGATGTTGACAAGACTAATCAGCCTCTCCGTTGAAAAAGCCCACCTCTGACTGGGTGCAGCACTGTCTGCTGGGTCAGGGGAAAGCTACTGTCAGCAAGCCCAGGTATGCACCAACTCATTCCTCCTCCACTTTCAAAACAAAAGAAGAGCTTTCTTTTGTAGCAGCCTTAAACAAGCCCTTCAGAAGTAAAGCCTATACTGTGTTAGGGAAAACAAAAAGGCAACTTCACCCTCCACTGAAATGCAGCTATCTTTGAAGCAGGATGCAGCAACTGGTTCACAAAGCACAACTCTGCTGAGCAGGTTAAGGCAGAAAATGAATTCCACAGTTAATTAGAACTGCAGGGAAAAGCCAGGGAGGCAGAATGTATTTATTCCAATTGTACTCAAAGTGCACCAAGCCATACTGCTCCTGCCAGTTGAACACAATGAAATCAGCAGTTGCAAGGGACTCTGCATTGGTGTATTATATTCAAATGACAACACCCATTTCAGAGGTGTGATGCCAAGAAAAAGTCTGAAAGCAGGTGGAGCTGAAATTTCTGAGACTCTGAAAACAGCCCTCAAGTGATCACTTCAGTCTGATTTAGCATGTGTTAGCTACATCCAAACCCTCCAGTGAAGTTGGTCAGATTTCCTTTAATACCACATGGAAGGCACAGATTCAAGTTTCCTCAAGTTCCCATTCTGAGATTCAAAACTTGGAAACTGACTTAGGCAATGCAGTAGATAAACTGGGAAAAGAATACACCTGTGATGATTTAAGGCAATATTAGGATTTCAAAATGGGATCTCAGTTTTAGGTTGAACATCTGCTTAGACAGAATAATCCAAACAAAGACAATGTGCAGGATCAGGCAAAAAATCAGGCAAGTATCTGGGCAGGGGAGTTACCCACAGGAAGGATGTGGAAAAATAAAAAATAAACAAATATGAAAGACAGCTGACTATGGAATTAGAAGAGTTTCAGAAAACAGCCCAATGGTAACACTGCATTGCCCTATAAAGTATTTCAAAAAACTAATCACCCACAAACAAACTAGTTAGCTTATGTTAAACAAATTAATTCTGGGAATAGTCAAAGCAGCTCTATTCTCAGTGCTCTAAATCTTTAATAAATGTATTATAAAGTAGATAAGACCTGACAAAGTAGTTTAAAAGCTTGTCATATCAAAAACTTACCTGCCAGCCTTTGTCAGCAGTTCTGTAATATGGGTAATGCTTGGTTATGTGGGCATAGATCCCACTTAGTGTTAATTGCCTGTCCTGTGCTGAAGAGATAGCCTGCACAATTAGCTGAGCGTAAGAGTAGGGTGGCTTGGACTCGTCCTAAGGGAAAAAAAAAGTTTAGTAACTTCCTACGCTGAAGTTTACCAACAACCCCAATTAAAGAAGCCCTCCTCTTCCCTTTCACTCCCACTTTGCACTGCCACCTCCCAGTTTAGCAAAAGCATTTGTGCACAAACAGAACTTAAAACAATTAAATTATCTTCTCACCCCCAACATCCCCACCATCAAACACAGACAAAAATGCTAACTTTAATCTGCTTCCATTCTCCACTAAATTTGCCTCATGTGCTTATATCAGCACAAGGGACAGAACAAGGACAAGCAATTGGAAGCAAAGAGTTACAGGGTATAGAGCACACTCAGTGCTTTCAGGGTTCATTAAACTAAAGCCTTGAATTTTGCCCAATTACAACTAAAACTTTGATAGAAAGTTTCACGCAAGCATGCTACCAGCTCTCTTCCAGCCACAAGCCCAACATGAAACTTGATCCTGTCCCTTCAGTCTCCAGCAAGACTCGTTTTATTCTAGGAACTGCAATTTGTTTTACAGATCTCATATTCCCAGCCCTTCATACTACTCCATCGAGAACAGCCCTTCTTGTCTCAAGGGAGAATTCAACCTACAAAAAGACATCGTCTAGTGTTGTGCTTCTCCACCCAGTCTCAAATCAGGTGGTTTTGAATCTAGACCTTTAACTTTGATCTGAAGATCAGCTCACCAAAATTAAGTTTTATCACAGTAACTCAGTTATTTTTTAATCTAAATTCCATTGCGACTCTCCTCATTTAACGCTTGCTTGACAGGTGTTTGTTTTAAAGTCTGACTACAGATTTCTCATGACAAGGATCTAGTTTCTTCCTGTTTCCCTTTTCCTCAACTGTGTTTTGCAAAATACCATTAATTAAAAGGAGAAAACAAGACTGAATTCTAATGCTCCGTTTCTTTATGGGTTCTTGATTTATCAAACAAGCAAGACAAATTATTCTTGCTTAATCCTGTTAGTGAATAACTTGAATACATTTCGGGCAGCTAAGCAAAGCAGATTCATCATCTACCACAAACAAAACGCTGGTTTGAAGGCATGGTCTTAAAACCCTGGAGGATATTGCACACAGCGCCCTTATGGCCAGGGCATTCTTAGACTCATTTAACTGCATTCAGCACTGGCAATAAACTGCCAGGTCTTAATAAGCCTCCCAATGCGCCCTGTTGGGTAAGTAATGTTTTTCTGAACCTTTGGGCTGTCCCCGCCAGATGCATCTGCCTGCTGTTCTGATGCTGCTTTTGCAGCATACTCTGCTGCCAGCTGCAGATCCGAGGTAATGTTGTGAACAAAACGATATCCTGAGGATCCAGCACCACGTGGACTGGCTGGGCAAGAGTTGGGAACACTGGAAAGGCAAAAAGGAAAAAAAACATTACCTTATTTATTAACAAGACACATGGTTCTTCCTAAGGTACAGGAAAGCTCCCGAGTTGCTGAGAAACGTATATGCCCTGAATTTATTTTTGCCTTTGTGGCTTATCCAAAGCACAGAAAGATGGAAAATAAATACAAATAATCAGAAACAATCAGAGAATAACGTGGAATTCCTACAAATCCTGACACCACCTTCCCTTCCCACGACCCCAAGAAAACAGTCTCAAAGCATTGAACAGCTTCTCTATGCAAGGGACTTAGACAAATATACACTGAAATTGGCATGAATAACTAACTCCATAGCCAGAGACAGGTATTGCCTTAATTCAGCAAGCACACAAATGGAGCTAACAAAAGGGAGCTGCAGTCACTGCTACAGAAGGCAGGTCTTCTCATCAGCTTTGGCTAGCATGGGGAGGAGACATCTGAGTCCTAGGACGACCACGAGATGGCATTACAGGAACAACTACAGAGCAGGAGAACCACGCTAAAGCTGATGAAAACCTACAAACAAATAAAAGGTCGTTGTAATTTGCAGCACCACTCAGGCACACAGAAGTGAGCGCTACAAGATGAGAACTAATCAGAAAGACTTGTCTAGGGATCACACATCCTTGATTGGCAGGGTACAAAGGACACGAGGAGAGGGATGAGGCTGGGAAATTTAAGACCTGAAGTTCCCCTCTTCCATCTCTCCTCTGTTCTGTGGCACCCTGCAGGGAGGGGTGCAAAGCCAGAGCGGCACGACATATAGCCAAATCCCAGGATTACATATGTCTTCTGCCTAAGAGCTGAGAAACAATGAGCAAGAAAGCAAAACAATACACAAGATAAACGCAGCAAAACAAGCGGTTCAAACTGTATGACAAGATGCAAAATGAAGCCCACAGCTGGAACCAGCATTCAGTAGAACTGGCATAAACAATCCTCTTACAAGTAAAACGCCCAACAGCAGTGCTAACCCTGACACAAATAAAGGCAGTGACACCCACACTGTGCTAAGTGCTGCACGGGAAACACAAAACATGGTCCCTTCCTCACTAAGGTGGCTGGCCAAACAGCCTTCCCCATACACACAGACATAGGAAATGGTGAGACAGCCCTTGTTTGCTCAGTGGGTAACACCTCCTGTGCACATGCAATGTGACAGGGTAAAGAATGACCGTTTCCTAGCAGTCCACCCTGTAAACTGAGAAGTGCAGCTTCTCGTGTCACTGTGACACCTCTGCAAATGGCTGCGGTGCTGAGCTCAGCACCAACCGAGACTGCTTTCTTTTAAAAGGGAATTACAGGATCGAACGGGGAGGCAGGGTGAGAAATAGGGCAACCAAAATAATCCAGCCACAACAAACCCCTGCAATAGGAAACCCAAGCTCACCCGTCTGGCATATGGGGTGAGCCATACAAACCACTGCACAGGGCTTGGTAACGTTTCCAGCACCCGCTGATGGTCCTTTGTGTGATGCTGTTCAGAAGCATGACAGGAGGTGTAAGGTAAATAGTGTCAATGAGCCCATACATAAATCTGTCTTTGCAAGAGATAAAGGCATTTCTTACCTAGTCTTTCAAAAAGCTGAGACCTGTTTGTGCTGAAAGATTAATCCAGATTTACTATTCCACACTTACTTTGAACCCACTTTGGAAGCAGTAACGGCACACCACAGAAGACACTCTTGATGTCTTAGCATTCACATGCAGAGCTAGTGTGAATTTAATTATTTTGCTGTCATTTTTCAACAGCTTTTCCCTATACACACTTCTTATAACGTGTAGATAATTACAAATTAAAGTAATTTTCATACATGAAACAATGACAAATCAAAAACACGGTAATTCTTTTTATCTTAGAATTTGGCACGTAAGCAATTATTGTAACACACAGACCAGGAACGGAATAGCATGAAACAGTTTGCTGATTCTTCATTTGCAAAAATACATGAAAAACAATCCATATAAACAGCACCCAAAACTTAGGTCACAGATATTGAAAACTGCAGTTTTCCAGTAAAAAACACTTCAGAGATATTTCTTTCCTCCTTACATCCGCTCTTTTTTTAAAAACTATTATGGCCTCAAAAAACTGTTCCATGCAGTTCAGACACAGGTATTAATTCTTCAAGAAGAAGGAAAATGAAGAAGCCCCATTTTTACTATTCAGATTTGAACTGTTGAAGCTGATCATGAGCATTAAGTATAACTTCTTGCTTTAAATAAATAAATACATAAATAAACAACCAAAACCCCTCCCCTTGCAGGGCTGTGATTCTACTACGTGCTGACAAAGCCCCTCCAACCTGAAGTGCTGTTAACTCCCTGAAAAGCCCGTCTCTCCCAGCTGATATAGCTGCTGAAGAGCCTGATAGTCCCCCCCTAAGGAAGCAGCTGTCCCTTGAGAGCAGTATCTGAAGATTATTGGAGAAGTACTGGACTTTCACCAGAATGCTGCACTTCCATCCAGGTGGACCTGCTTCCTTTCAGCCTGGATCAATCAGTAAATCAAGAGACACGGGTACAGAACAAACAACACGATCTTTTAGCCACTCGAAGCAAACAGACAGGGTAACACGCTGCTGAGTGTTCAAGCTCTCCGTCAATCATCGGAGAGCTCTTGAGAGGAAGGGAGAGAGAGCTGACTAGGGGAAAAAACAAGGTGACACAATCTGTTCCCCCCCAAACGCAGGACAGAAGGAGTGAAGAAACTGTTTTACTAAAAATACCCTCCTGAGGGTTAAGTTAAAATTAAACATTAGTGGAATTTAAAGAAAACAAGCAAACACAATGCAGTGACATCAGTTTCCTGGAGTTCCTGGAATTCTCCTCACCACCCAGAGCAGGGGCTGGCCAGGGACATTGCATGCACTCCCCCCCTTATTAAGGAATACTAAGAAACAAAGACTTATTCCTCCAAACACCTGCTTGTGCTACACAATCAAATGTGGGGACAGCGACTGCAACTTGCTGGTTACTGACATCACCTCAATGCTTGAAGAGATAATGGGATCTGTTTTAAGACTATAAACATTTACTGAGCAAAGCTACGGCCAGGTATGCAATTTCACCCAGCCCTCAGCCACCCCAACGCACTGCTGTGATCCATGCTGACTGTCCACGCGAATACTCGTTAGCTTACAAGCAATCTAAGCTAATTTGCATTAAACTTGTCTGTTTGGAAGAGGGCACGCTGTGGAGAGGAGGCATGCATTTTATGCCACTGAAAAACACACAGCACGTAAGCAAACCATCTGCAGTTGCCCACAGTCTTAACCCCATGACACCACGGTTAATGCCCCACATCCCAGAGATCTTCAATATCCACCGAGGATTCAGCATCTCAACTTGAAACACTTACTGCAGGCAGCCACTGAGACACAGTTCCTCAAACATCACGCTACGACTCAGCTTTAGAATCAGACTGTGACCACGTGCTGAATCACAACGGCCCTTTGCTGCGTGTTTTCCATTTAATACTTAACCCTTCTTTGGTTGTAGGGCCAAGAAGCTGAGGGCTGAAAGCATTTTCTGCAATACACTCACCCATGTAACAGGCAGAATGTCATAAACACAGGGCTTACTTTTGGCTATTAAGAACATAGCATCATGATTCGCTTTTGACTCCAGCCAACAAGAATCCAGTTCACAGCACTTTTTAACAACTAGAAAATCTTTAAATACCAACTATTGGAGAAGCTGTACAACTTACTGCATTTCTGCTGGCATGCTCCAAATCAGTTTGTTTTAACTAAAGAATCAGAGCGCAAAAATAGGATGCACCACTGCGTGCATGGTGCATCCACACCCAGGATGCTGGATGTTCTTGTCCCATCTCATTAAAAAAAATAAAAAAACCCATCATACTACTATTACCACAGCAGGATCAAAGAAGGTACTGACTGGGGTAACTGGGATGATCAGAGGTAGGGCATGGATTCCATACAGAAGACAAATAGTTGAAGACAGAAAGCGAGGTGCAAAGTGACAGTCTATAAAAACAGAGCCAACAGAAGGTGTACAACTCCCGGCTTCTTCTAACTAAAGTGCTGGTGAACATGAAATGAAACTAAGCCGCAAATCCAAACCAAGAGGAAGTCCTTCTATGTTTGTAGTCAAACCGTGGAACAACATGCTGTAAGACAGGGCTGATGTTAAGTTTATGTGAACACAAAAGACCATTATAAAAGTTTGTGGGAAAAGGAGGAAGACAGGGAATCATCAAGGGCTTTATGAGACAAGAAGTTGCTGCTCCAAGGCAGTCAATGAACCATGAAAATGGTGGAGGCAGACTGAACACCAGTTAGCATTACTGTGTAGTATTTTCTATGTTCTTAAATTACCCCAAAGACACCTGTCTGAGGCAGAATACTGGGCTAGATGGATTTGTTGCCTGAACACACGCAGTGGTTCTTATGTAAAGATCTCCAGACTCTCTCAATCTAACCACATTTTACAGACTTGGGGCGGGGGAGCAACAAGTGCTTAAATGATTTATTTATGGTCATATTACAAGTCTGTGAGCAAGCTGGGAACAGGAACACTCCCAAATTCCAGTGCCAATTTCCCCAGAAGGACAAGCACTAGGGGAATGCAGGAAAACTGCCGTTACTTAATTCCATTCTTTTCTGCAGGAGAGGTGTCTGTAGGGCTCAAGCTATGGAAGCTTAATTTAAGCCAGGTGTATGGATAAAACACTTTCCCTCCCCAATGGCAGAGAGGAAAGATTACCCGGGATTCCACATAAAATTGTTCACCTGACTTGGAACCCACATCACGAAAGAGAAGAAAAAAACCCTCTTGTGGTTTGGGATACGGTACTCACGTGAGCAGTGCCTTTGAAAAATGCCTAAATGCACATTTCTGAGGCAGGTACAAAGACAGAGCAGTGATAAGAAACCACCTTGGCAACACTGCCAATACAAAGATTCCTGTCTGAGCAGGCTTTTTTTTTTTTTAAGCCCCAATTCAGTACAAAGGGAGAATCCTCATTTCTTACAGGATCTTTTCTAATTGGAGGTGTGTTTCCCGGCACACAAGGACTATGTTAGAGAAATGCCACAGATCTCCACTACTCCTATACTCCGTTTCAAGTGCCTACAAATGGGATACCAAAAGATATAGGGACTTTTTTTCCACTCTCCATGTGCAATAAGCAAGAACCAGGTCAAAGTACAGCACTTCGGCTTGCGAAACAAGCATTTCCACGATACACCAATCAGAAGTAATGGGTGCGAATCCTCCACCACTGTCTCCTTCCCCTGCCTAGCCCCAAAAACATAACTCAAAGAAAGGCAAGCCCTTGCACGTTGCACGTTTCAGACAGGTTTCAGAAACAATCACAAGTGGTGAGATTGCCAAACCACGCTGGATTTTGATGTGAAAAGGGAAATATGAGAGCTACTCTGCCTGCTTAATGCTGAAAAAAAAATACAAAGCTGTCGAACCAGCCACAGTGAGAGAAAGTTAGCTATCCACAACAGTTCAAATTGTTTTTACTTGTCTCCACTCCACCGGTTCCCCTCTTAGAAAGGAAGTGAGCTCACTCTGACTGTGGATTCAGTGAGCGTTTTACACCACCGCTGATCAGGGGAAGTGAAGGGAAGAGGAAGTGCTCGTGTAGCTGGTGACATCTGCAACCTTTCCTCCAGCACATGGCTTGGCGCATCTCCACTAGCACATGGCCCATTATCTGACATAAACACGTGTAGGAACTGCCGAGCCTGGTATAGATCGCTGCATTTCTTATGTATGTATATGCATCGCACTACTTGGCTTGTGGTTTGGAGACAAGGGCGATTAAGAACAATCACCATTCAGTCCAATTGTGGGAGTTACCAGAGCTATACATTCTGCCCGAATGCAGGAAGTAATGGATAACCGAGACAATGCAAAAGAGCCAGCAAAAATCCTGCCTTCGAGCTCTTCACTGGCTTTTCAGTTATGTGGCTAATAGTGCTATAGGAAGATGGAAAGCCTGTATGAATTGGAACATGCAATATTTATGTCCCATTGAGGGCATTCAACCACTGAAGTCAGGGTTCACTCAACTTCCCAGTGCATGCCTTTCGAGAAACATGCAAGTTCATATTAAGACCCAAGAGTTCTGAAATGGTGTTGTATGGTTGTCTGAAAGCCTAGGAAAAAGCACTCCCTCGTTAGCAAGCCAAGTCTGAAGCAAAGCATATCCAGCACTTACACATCTATTATAACATGGCTTGTAAGAATATATATATACACACCACCCCCCTGCCAACTTACACTTCCATGATGCTTTACAGAATAAAAGCCCAATACATAATTTATCTACTACACAGTCTTGGAAAGTAGTTATTACGCTCTACATGCATAAAAAACAACCAATGAATTTAAATGACCTGTTAAAGGCCACAAAACCCATTGGTGACTTAACCACCATAACTGTAGTTCCTGAAATGCAGGCCTCTGAATAACCCACAATCAGGGCATGCAGCATGTTACTGAGCTCATTTTGCCTCGTGAAAATAAAGGGAGTGTGTGTGTAGGGGGCAGGGAAGCAAATAAGGTTGAAAAATTTATAGCTTCTGGAACTATAACAGTTCAGCTCACGTCTTCTGTTTTGCTAATCAAAACTATAAAGCAAGAGTGAAGAAGGATGTCAGCTGAGCTTTCATTTATTCATCTCATTAATTTCACTGCAAACTAGGTATTGACTATTCTAGCAATGACTGAACATGGACAGGCACATTAAGTGCTAAAAATTCTCTAAAATGTAAGTGTAGGCCCACACACAAACTTGGACCGCTTTAACTATTAGCACTGAACCTCACCAGATGCTTCCCAAGAAGTTCTCACAGGGCTCTAAGGGCTCTTCCTCCTGTATGTCAAAGAGGTTTTATTTACTGATAAAGACCGTATATGTGAGCTACATTTCCATCCCCTTTCAATGAAAAAGTACAAGATGGTGTTCAAGCCCACAGTCATTCTGGTACACAGATAAGTCAGAAGTAACTGCTGGAAAATGTGAACACTGATACTGACCTCCACAGTGCAGCACTCCGTATTGCTTTATTGTAGAATTTATTTTATGAGTGAAAACTTTACTACTGTTTAGAATAGGGAAGCACACACAGAGAAATTAGGTTTCAGAAATACCCCCCAAAAACCAAACCAATAACCCTGAAGGGCAGTACTTCAGAGGGATGCTGCTGCTTCAGAGGTAACTTCAGAATGTAAGCTCAACTTCAGAGCTAAGCTACCACTCCAGGGTCACTAACACCAACTGGAAGATAAAATAAAAAAAATAAAAAAAAAAATTGGCACGTAAACAATATAAATCTGAACTCCAACTCAGCATCAGCTCAAGTCCAGGAATAAAGCTCCGGCATCATACCTTGTCTCTGTGGATCTGTTTGTAATACAAGCACAAGCCGCTCTGAAGACTGGATTACAACATACGTGGAGATAGATCCATGTAGGTACTATGGATTTACAGCAAAACCAGGCAAAATTAAAGGGTTGGTAACACAGGTGAAGAGCTTAGGTCATCAGTAAGAGCGTCAACCAAAAGAGGATGCTCCAGATGCAAGTGCAGAACCTAAAGCCACATACTGAAAGCCAGTCCCATAACCTCTGAGACTGTTTGTAAGCATCAGACATCTCCCAATGGGCAGAGCTGAATTTAGCCAAAATGCACGTGGCTTTCAGACAGCTTTTCAGTGCCATGAGTCTACTGGAAAGAGATTTGTGCTCGAATCTGGGTGCTACTCTGCCCTTTCTTATGACGTGCCGTATGGACAGGCAACTTCTACTAGTTTCTTGAAACCACAGTGGCCTTTTCGTTTCAGACCGTGGAAGCCTGATTTTTTTTTAAAGGATTTTTGGACTCAAAGCAGGAAGAAATAAGTTATTACTTGTGTGTAAGCCTCACAAAGCATGCTGCCAGCCAACATTTTCCCTTAAAGCTGTACAACAGCACTGAAAACATCTGCAAAACAGCCCCTCCTGGAGATAAAACACCTAGCTAAGAAAACAGTGGAAACGCTTCTCCCTGGGAGTAAGCGGGAATCTTGCTTTGCAAAGCTGCTGAGGGTGGCAGGTTTGCTTTTGTTTAACTAAAGCTCATTCCTTCTCTAGGCGGTGCACTTCGCGGAGGGAAAATAAATAGGCTGGAAAGAAACCCAGCAGCTTGCAGGGGGGGGAACCTGCAGGGAAGCAAGCTGCAATGTGAACGGGGAGGCAGAGCAGGGCTGGGGGTGGGAGGGCAAGGCTGGTTATGGGACCAAGGGGTGCCCGGGTGCAGGGAGTGCAGGTAAGGCCCCGGCCTGCGGCCTGCTGCGGGGTGGAGGCAGGAAGAGGAGGCCGGGAGCCGCTTTCCAAAAAGGAAATTTCACCCGGCCAAGGATTTCCAAAGTGCACTAATTTTCCATGGGCCAATCAGGGAGGAGCGAGGCAAACGAACCAAATTAGGAAAGTAAATACTGGAAAGGGGGAGAGGGAGGAGGAGGATGAGAGCAGAGCCTGTGAAAACGCCTCCCACGACAGCCGGGGAATGGGGTGAGGGTCCCAGCCTGAGCCCCCGGCAGCCCTGCCCTGGGGAAGGGCTGAGGACACCGTTCCAGCCTCGTATGCTGACAGAAAGACACCAAGTCAGACAGTCAGAGTGCACATCGACTCGCTCCCGAAGAGCAACGTTCCTCTTCTCAGGGCAAAACACCCAAATCATGTCCCAGATCACGGCCCCGCAGGATGTGAGAGCTGTGAGACCCCGCGGAAGCAGAGACAGAGGTTGAAGGGGCTGAGCAGGGATGTTTACAAACGTGTCGGCCCCTCCTCTGGAAGAGGAACTCAGAAACGAAAGGGATTTGGCAAGTGAAACCTCAGATGTCTTTTGAGGTTTTCTGAAGACTCTGCTGGGTTTGCTTCTGCTCGAGACAAACGGATGCACTCATTAATCATCTTTAGTAAACACCCCGTTAGGGGCCGAGCACAATTCAACACCACTATTTCCACTTTCTCCTTATGCAAAAGAAACATTCTCGGGGAGTCAAATATCAGTTGCAGGCATATGCCAGAGTCAAAAGATACAGCCTCCGTTAGTAACATAAACCACACTGTGCTGCTCTGCACAGGATGACTGAATGGAAACTAAATACCATATGTTGGCAAAGAAACCATCCCCCTCCCCTCCCAGCAACAAGCTTCATCTAAAAAGAGAAGGTTAAATATAAACTAAAAGCAGTGCCTGAACAGAGGGCTGAAACCACAGCTACCTCCAGCCCCCTCTTTCTAGAATATCTGCACTGCACATCTGTGCAGCTCTGCAAGAGGGGGGAAAAACCCGAACAAGCGAGGGCCTCCAGCCCTATGCAAAACCAAACGGGCTTCATTGTGACCCTGAAGTCATTCTCAGCCATGTCGATTTGAATACTACTCACCGAATTAGCACTAACTGACAGAATGTGTTTGTTTATTACAACGTTTTACAAATCTATGGACAAGAAAACAAACGAGAAGCTATTACTGTTACCAGGTACACTTTCATTATTCTGGGGTCTGCACTTTTTAAAGCTGTACTACATCACTCTATACCATCAGCAACTGATTATTACTTTATTAACTAATTATTACTACTTTATTATACTCTAAGTAACAACTGTAATGTCAAAAGAGATCACTGCAAAACTGTAACATCAACTCTGCTGAGAGAAAGAAGGAGAGAAAGCAGTCAAGACAGTAACTTGATGTTCAGCTTATGTCTACTGCACATTCTTGAATCGGATAGCTTACAAAACAGGATGCTCGCACAGACATCCATTCAAATCGCTACAGCCCCTCGGTACACGGTCAGCATCCTCCCCGTTTCCTTCTATTCCCAGGAAACCACATGCCAATGGCCACCCTCGTCCCTAGCTCCAGATAACACCGGCACCACCCAGCAACAGAAGAATGTTATTGAGATAAAAATAAAATAGGCAGTCCCAACAATATTTGCCTGCTTTCTTTTCTATGCATATATAGGTGGTTCTTGATAGATCTCTCTAATTCCTTTGCCAAAGATAAACAGCTCCATGCTGAGGCAAGCCCCCGCCCTTTGAGCTCTTAAACAAAACCCCTGCTCCCTGCATTTAGGCAACAAAATTTTAAACTGTTCCATCAGTCTGAACATCAGATATTTAACAAGTTATTTTTAATGGGGCATTTCATGCATCAAATATAGCGGATAAAAGAACACAAGGCTGATAAAGGCCGGTGTCAGAACAGAGATGGAGTTTCCATAATGCGCAGAGAAAGATGAGAAGAACTGCAGGATGACTGGGGATGGGTAACATCTTACCTGATAGTGCCTGTGGGGGACGGGAGGGGACTGACCACGCTCCGGAGATCCGGCTCCGGGATGTGGATCTTCAGAGGCGATATTTGAGGGTAAAGTGGCCGAAGGGGAGGTGATGAGGCTTCTTCTTTTACTTCCTCTTTATGGTATAAAGATGTGAACTGGATCTTTATAACCGTGCTAGGGAATCGAAAAGTACACCTGTACGGGAAAGAAAGGGAAAGTCACTGTCACATGTGATGCTAAACAGTTTGAATGTTTTTATATGCAACTATTGAATCATTAACCCATTCATAGCATAAAAATCCACCACCCACTACAGTGTCTTTCTGCCCAGAGTCCTAGGCAGGAATTGTTCATCCTTCACAAATCACTGCATATACATCACAGGGATTTCAGATGCAAGCTGAAGGCTTGGGTAGGCTAAATGATTTCCCCAAGGCCATGTATTCCATCAATGACTAAGCATGACGTAGAACTACAAAGACAAACTGTTGGGTTCCTGCTTTATCAAGGTCTAGAATTTATCTTTTATTAGCTCCTTGCGCATAACTCAGGAAGGTGCGAGTTACTAGAAAGAGTCACGAGTAACACTGTACAAAAAAGCCATTAAGACCAGACAGCCCAAACAGCCTCCAGGTAAGACCAGACAGCACCATTTAGAGACCGGCCTCTACACACTGTAAAAGTAATACCCATTTATATCTCTGCACATGATGCTAAAAGATCATCTAGCAGGTTTCCTATTTAAAAAAAAACATTTATTTACAAGTGCCTCCTTTAGATGGCGTGGATGATAGCTAAGAGGGTCAGGACAGGGCCCCTACGAGTCTATAGGGTTTCATTTCTTTTATAAAAACATTTCTTTCCAATTGTTACTTAGAAAAAGAAAATAATCACACATCTACATGTGTAGCCTTCAAGAGATGCTGTGAAATTCAAAAGGAAATAAGCACTGACATTTTCCATATTTGAACAGAAAGCTTTCTAATTTATAGTGTCTACAATAGGCACAGGGCTGTAAAAGCGAGTGTTCTGCAGTTCTACTTATTGCACTTTAATTAGACAATAATGTGCAATCAATACAGGCTTTCCAGGGATCACTTCACTGATACTAAGGTTTAAGAAGTAGGAAATAAAAACCAGGTTTCACCGTGGGAAAGGCCAGCAGAGCACAGCAATTGTGCTGGCTTCCAGCACCTCGCCTATAGAAGGAAATGAAGGGACATGGGCAGTGTTGTTCGAGCACCACGAGCAGGGCTAACTGAACACAATCCCTTTAACCAGGGCATTATTGAATCCTGCAGGTAACAGAGCCAGGTGGTAGGCAAGTAAATCAGCATTTGTGACTGCCTCATCTCACCTCTGCTAGTGTGAGAAATGCAGGGAAACATTTTATTGCTGCTCTAAAAACATCCTTTCCTGCTCTTGCTGCCACACTATCTAGTTCTGCTGTAAGGTAACGTTCAGAAACCTGCTGTGAAAAGAGCAAAATTATCATTCTGGCATGGGAAGCTCCTCCTCATCTCCCATCTCATCTCGAGTGAGCTGGCTCAGCATCCGGCAGCATGGAATGACAGTGATGCTGCTACGTACAGCAGGAGCTTGCCCTGCATTTCTTTCCCTTCAGAGGTCCCATGCTCGTTAATGCGTTAAATAAGAACACTGCTGGAAACGCAGCCTGGCCATGTTTATCTAGCCCTTCTAACCTAACTGAGCCCAGGACAGTCCAGCCCTCATTTAACAGCACTCAATGCAATCCCAACAGGTCCAGCTGCCTTGTAGCAGCTCCGCAGCACGGCCAAGGCCAGACCCACACTGTGGTGCACACCAGCAAGGAGCCCAGTCCCACTGCCACCGTGTTTCACTTTTCCAAGGAGCCGAGTAACACAAGGTCAGCATCTCCTCCTGTCACTGCCTCCAGGTCATGCATCCAGCTCCTCAACTCTATTTTATTTCCTGATGCTGTAACATTAGATAACTGCACCCAGGCCAGTGCCACCAGTCCAGGAGCAAGGACAGTCTTCACAAACCTAACTTTTGGTTTTCCTAAATCGTAAGTCAAGCTGAACTACAAAGTCTAAGTCGACCCAGCAGAAGAGGCCTGTCGCGCGCAGCGTCTTCTTGGGAGCCCTCCCCAGAGCTATCGGGTTCAGCCACGTGATTTACCCACACTGGAACGAGGGAGAGAAACGGGGAGGCTGGGCTGGGCTGGCTCCGCAGGCAAACAATTTGTTGGCTGCTGGGATCTCATTTTTAGAAAGACAGCCCTCCCGGCCCACTGGTGCAGAACCCAGGCCGTGCAGCTAGCTTTAACATTTTGCCAACCAGCATGTACGGGGCCCTTTTGTAAGAACGAGTCCCGCAGAAAGCAGAGAGTGGATGTATGCGAGGGTTTCAGAAGGCTTTTGAAGCCTGGGCTGTGCTAGCTCCCGCTGCCAGCACAGCCAGCGTGGGGGCAGCTGGTCCTTCAAGCCTGCAGGCTTTCAGTGCTGTAAAAACCTGGGACACAAGAAATGGAAATGCAATGCTAAACGCAGGGCAGATTCCTTGCACAACTCCTCCCCTCCCTCAGGGGAAAGAAGGTGCCTGGGATTAGTGTTATTGTTGGAGTCCCTGTTACAACAACCGCAGAAATACCAGCAGGGACAGCCTCGGCACGGCCCAGACGCTGCCCCGGGTCAGCCAACACGCACCGACACCAGGGAGTCATGTCAACGGGAACTCAGGACAGCCACACTCCTGAACCATGTCACAGAGAGCTGCTTTTCATTACACTGAAGCTGGATGCAGTTTTAATGAGCTTTTCTAATTGTTCCCTTAATTAACCTCTTTCCTACCGAGGAGGATAAACGCAAATTGTATCAGGTAGTCCTGTTTAGAAACCGAGGCACACTAGTGCAGGATTGAAGCCTATGAGAATTACACTTCTCCAGAAGATAACCAGGACAAGACAGGCAGCCCAAGCAGAACCGAGCACGCACTCACTAAGATTACTGTATATATTTGAAGTTATTTAAGCTGAATTAGACTATTTGATCCATGTCGCATGATTCCTATCAAAGATGCACAGCAATTACTACCACGGCTTAACATTTCCATCATGAGAAAAAGATCAATCTGAAAGCACCGGTTAGACTCAACATACAAAGCATAATGAAGGTAACTGCTATTTCCAAAGGTGTCAAGATGCAACTCTTTTAATCACCTTGGAAATTCCCAGCTGATTACAGAGCAATAAATTAACGGTCCACAAAAAGCTCTCGGTACCTGCAGGCAGGAGGCAGCCCGCTTCGATTGCAGAAGTGCAGAGCTGTCCTCGATAACCTGCTCCAGACAGGTCCAACCTGCAGTCCCAGGCCATATAAACCTCACCTATCGTATAACACGTGATGTAACTGTGTATGAGTGCATCTGAATTCCTTGTGGGAAAAGGATTCCCATTCCTCCAGCATCCTCGCGAGGCAGGGAGAATATCTGTCTTAAAACCAAGAACACATGCATGCACCAAGCTCCATAAATTGCATGGAAACAATTCTTGCCTTGTGAGAGTGCAGGCAGGAGAAAGTCAGATTGCTGGCTCCCTGCTGCATGCCTGAGCTCACTGAACGCACGCTATATATACATCGGAGACCAAGGGCAGGAGGAGGAGTGCACATGCCACACATTGCTACAGCGACGTAATAAAAAAAATGTTGCTAGAAATGTTTGTTTGCTTTAAGTACGACAGAATTTCAAAAGTTTCCTGGACAAGCTCCTCACGCTGACAGCACAGCACCCATGCTATTAGGCTTCCTTCATGTGGTGAACCAGCGACAGTGACCACAAGCATTTCATCTACGTAAGGCCTGAAAATAAAACGCTAGGGAACACTAGACTTTACATAAACATTCACCCCTAATGCAGGCTTCGGGGAAAATGGTTAGGGAAAAAAAGGCAACGTGACAACTCCATACCCTGCACGACACCATAAAAACCAGAAATGTTCTCCCCCCTCCTCCAAGTGCCTTTTACTCACAGATGCAAAGGGAATCGAGGTGCATTTGCCAAAAGGTAGTGCCAGACTCGGTAGAAATGGAGGCTATTCACTCATTTCTTTGTTAGAGAACCCTGCGTGCTGCTCCACACCAAATGGCTTCTGCTAAAATCTGTTTCACGAGGGCAAGAAAAGGCTGTTTGAAGGGACTTAGAAAGGAGACAGGAAATGGAGCTGGATTCAGGGCTGTGCATTTACACTGCACAAAAGCACGATGTCAAAATGGAGAAGACAATTATGAAAAAGCCAAGGTAAAATAAAGAAGCTTATACACATACACGTGTATTTATTATATATATTAAACAACTTTCTGGTTTATGATGCAAAGGGGAGTAACCACAAGAGCTGTCACTCGAATTGCCATCAGCGAGCTAGCACTGCCTTGGCCTCCTCCATCGTGCTGCAGTTTCTGGAAGCCGCTGCTCCTGCGAACACGCCCTGAGCACCCATGCTAGGAGCAGTGCCAGGGCACAGGCTGAGCAAGAAACGTTTCGTGAGATGCTTCATTGAGAGTAACGCTTTTCGCCATCTGAATCAGAACTGAAACACAGGACTGTGGTTCCATTCAGAAAAATTAGTTAGGCATGATGGTCTCCCTCTGCTGCAACTGCCACCTTTTTCTTTTTAAGCTCACAGCTACCGTTAGCACCCCCTGACCCCGACACCCTTCCCTCTGCCGCACCACACAAGGGGATAGCAGCCACACCATACCCTATGAGGTCACGGTCACCTCCCCAGTCAGTGCCCTGCTCAGATCCAGCGAACACTGACAGGCAGAGCTCTCGCTACAGCACCAAGTGCTATGGTGAAAGAGAACCATGTCGTTACTGGCTAAAATTTGACTGAGGAGCCCCACAAAAGCCCTCCTAAGAGGTGTTAAAATCCCCAACCAAACCGCACACTCCAGCCTTCATTCTGTCCCCTCTAACTTCTCTGAAACCAACTCCTCACCAGTTCTGTGCCATTCACCCAGAAGAACAGCGTATTATTTCCATGCACAAAGCTCCCAAAACACGCTGGGTTTCTCAGCTCAAGTGAGAATTTGCCTTCAGTCACCTTTAAGCCATTACCATTCCCAGTTACTTCAAGGTACCTGACTCGATTTCACCAGAGGGCGAGACAGATCCTTCTCACCCTTTAACGCAAGGTGTAGGTAAACACCAAAATTTCAGCGTGCAGGCGGTGCATGCAGCTTCACGGAGAAGCGCCCCCATTACCTCCTGCAGCTAATTTTCCTGGTATTCTGTAATCAGCCAAGGGAAGAACAACGCGCTAGCATCTATGAAAATCACGTTCCCATTAAGTCATAAATCCACTCCCTGCTCCTGCAATACTTTGAAGCAGTCTGAAAGGAGGTGCCTTGGCCAACATGAAAGACTCACTGGGAAAGTTTACCCAAGATCAAACTAAATTTGGTTAGAAGGAGATAAGAGGTTGCTTCACTTACCTAAACGCGTATCTAAGCCCTGCAGGCCTGCCCATGGACAGATAAGCAAACTACCTGACACAAGAGCAACTACCTCAGATTCACATTTCTTCCAAAACAAGGTGCGAATCATTGCTGCGACCACTGCACAACAAGATTTGTTCCTTTGTGATGCTTCGCTCTGACCGTGGGGAGCCTGACCATAGACAACATGTTTCAAAACAACAACAAAAAAAAACATAAAACACAAAAAATTCAAAATGATTACAAGGGCTCTTCCTCCACCCAACCCCTTTCAGTAAGGGAAACAGCCAAATCAATTTTCTCAGTCTTCTCCAAAAGGAAGCTAGCCCCTTGCTCCCCGATGGCAATAATCAGCAGCAGCATTGTGCTCACTACGATTATTTTGCTGGAACTGCAGCTGTCTGAAGCAGCAAGGTAAGCAAAAGCATGAGTAACAAAACCACCTTTCAATCGCGAGTGAATTATAGTGAATATTATTTTGAAGGGATGTCATGAAACCATACAACAAGCTCTGTACAGCTGTCTTAGCTGTCACAGGAGATTATGTACTACTCACCCCTCCTTTACAACAAACTAATAATACCATCAGCCAACATTTCCTGTTCCCCTCCCCACCGCAGGGATTTATTTTTTTAAATAACATTTTGTAGCCAACACCAGTAAGAAACCTGCGTTATTGTCTACTTGGCTGGCGCTATCTGGATCCCAAATGCAAAAGTTAATTGCACCACGACTACAGAAGGAGTTCTGGAGGAGTGAAGACAAATAGGTTTTATTCTCCTAAGTCTAAATACACATTACAGAACAGGCATGCACCCATCACCATGGCAATTTAAAAGTCACTCTGTTTGTTTTCTTCACATCTCTTTAGGCTAGGGGACATGGGCAGCATAACAGCCAGGTTTTTAAGGACTGCCTCATCCATTTTGGAGGTTACCAGAGTCTTAAAGCAATGAGGTTTTCAGCGCTTGCTATTTCCCTTTCCATTGCACTACTGGTCTGACCAGATTTAACACAGAAATCCTACTGAACGCTAACCCACAGAGTTCAGAGAAGTATCTGTAACGTGATTGTCAGTAAAACAACCAGCTGCTTTTACAAAGAGAGAACCAAGGGGCCTGGTGAAGCCCCAGATTCACTGCTCCTTCACAAAGGCCACAGGGACGCTTGGGTACATTTGTTCTTTCCAGGATGAACCAACTCAAGCCAAGGACGAGGCAAGATAAGCATGTTGCCAGACAGCACCAGGACAAGGAAATAAACTGTGGAGCTCCCTGTAAACACACCTCCACTGTTATCCACTGCTGTTTAGTTAGAAGAAAAGCTATAGAAGTCACCGTTAGTGTTTTTAACATCACTGATGGAAAACCGGCATCAAAAAGCATGGAGCTTATCTGCAGATAAAGGAGTACAGTGATTTCCTTAACCACCACAAAGACTGAGCATTGAAATGTTTGGTCGTGGTTATTCTGTAAGGCACGATAGGAGTTTAGATCCAGGAGGACTGGTTTCTAACTCTAAAGTTACCACAAGTTTACAAATCACCTGCCTTGGATGCCTTGTAACACGGTCCCTGTATGTTGTCCATATTGTCCTGCTTAACATCACAGCTACGCGAAGGAGGTATGCCAGCTGGGACGGATCTGTAATTGTCTGTGTGCCCACACGAGTGAGGTCAGGCTTGAAATAAGGAGCTGACTTCAAGAGAGAGTGATCTTAACTCTACTTCATGAACGTCAGTTTTCTTCTGTTGGGAGCTTTTTCCAGAAAAATGCCAGCAACCACCTCCATTGCCCTGTGACAGCAGATGTATAACTCAACCTCACTGTCCCAGTCCCTGGCATTAATTGCCTCCTAGCTGCCACGTCTGCACCAGAGCTAGCACCAAAGTGTTTTTAGTAAAGGCAAACTCACCGGGAAGTAGTGAGCACTCCTCATACCCAGTCTGGTGGCATTAGCAGCAACTAGCCTATAGTTCTGGATTACTGGAAGGATTTTCTGTCCTTCCCCACAAGGCAGCCGAGGTGGCTGGAAATCCTCCTCTGGCCACTCTGGGCTCACTGCGATGAGGCCAGCTTGGTGAAATTGTGGCTCATGTGGACGGCTCACTGGTTCCTTCTTCCCTGAAAACCTCCCAGAATGACACCAATTACACCTCTTAATCTCGTGCAGATTGACTTTAACACAAGCTAACTGTTCCTCTGCCACAAGAGGCTTTTCCTTTCCCCCCTTCTGCCATTCCTTCCCCTGGGCCGGTTCCTCACCCCTGTATCAGCAGCACCATCTAAATACCTGTGGAGGTGATATTAATTATGTTTTTTATTGAAGGGAACTGCCAGGCAGAGCAGCCCCTTGGCCTTGCCCTCCACGTGGCAGCACTGACATGAAGGAGGCGGATGGGATGAAGGGAAGGACGAGGTACCAGCAGCAGTGCTGCAGATTTCTGGCAGATAATTAAAAAACAGAGTTCGTAACCACAGACTCAGATTTGAGCATCACATGATCCAAACAGCGCCTTCTCCTCTCAGAGGACGAAATGCAGCTCATTCATTTTGAGAGAAGCTCCGCTCTGTATCAGGTACATCCCATCAGCTACCACGCCGATGCTTTAAGGCTGGAAATTTTCAAAAGTTCCTGAAACTGAAAAGTTAATTTTATTTTAAATTCAACCTAATTATTCCAAGCCCAAAGTCAACCAGCTGAGGCAAGACACCAGCGGCACGAACAGAGCCGGGAAGCGTTTTCTGCATCCCAACAAGCCTTCCTGCATCCCGTACCCACGGCAATTCTCAAAAGCAGCAGGTCAGGGCTCCAGGAGCGGGTTTTGTCGCCTCAAAGGGGACATGTGGGCTTCGTATGCTGTACAACACATGCTTTTCGGCACCTTCACACTTCCAGACTTTACTCATCCATTGTCCTTGAGGGAAGCAAGCACGATAAATGGCTGAACAAGGACAGCACGTCAGAAAAAATAAAATGAAACTGCCACTTGGTCACAGACACAACCTTTTCCTTGGGCTCCACGCTACCGCTTGCTTGGCACCGTACACGGGGTAAGGGATTTTTTCCTTAATGAGAAGACACCACAGGTTACACTGGGATTTGCCTAACGCTGCATATTGCTGTGTCTAAAATGAGGTTTCCAACACAGCCAGACAAGATTTCAAATGGGCAAAGAGCGTGTGCGGGCAAGTGTATCTATTTAAAACAAATACTACCAGCAGCATCAGGCAAAACCACAACTTATGAATAGCTATGCCTCTTAAAAGCATCAAGTAAATTAGCTATAATGACTGTTTCTATTGAGCTCAGTTGCACAGGGCTTCCCTTTATGCCATTTCATCAAGGCACTGAGAATCGCTTCCCCACACAGGCACATTTTGAAACCTTCAGCAAGCCCCTCTGAAGAAAGCCACGTTCGCAGGAAAGTCTGGGCAAACTCTGGGATTCCCCTCCTGGCCAGCACCGTGCACGCAGATGGACATGAACAGAATTTTTTCTATCTTCAGCCCTCTCCGGCCGCTGCAGACATCCCAGGTGGATGCTTCCCATCCCTGGGAAACGGAGCCAGGCAGGTGGCGGAGGGGGAGAGGGTAAACACCCCCAGGCGGATCAGGAAGGCTAAAAAGGAAAAGAGATACCAGAAGCCCAACCCCACGAACATCAAAATGCTGTTCTGGTTCACATCTATCTTCCTTAAAAGCATGCAGAAAATAGACTGCCTTTTTCTTTCCTTTTTTTTTTTTTTTTTTTTTTTTGAGGCTCTGACGACTAGATGTTGAAAGCAAAAGCTTCAGGAGGGTTTGCACTGAAACACCATGCTGGGCAACTTAAAAAACAATCGTTTTATTCTACACAGCTTCCCTACAATTTCTGATAGGCTCTCTAGCAAGCCTTTTAATTGCTGTCAGAGAGCAAACTGATAAAACGAGCAACAACACTGCCAGGAACAATGGCAGTTAATTTTTCAAGTGAGAACGTGCTAGGTTCTTCCACACTGGAGAATTAATAGCGAAGAACCAAGGGCTGTATTTTTATTTGTACATCCCTTGCATCTCTTTAATGATGTTCTGATTTTATTCTTTGAAAATTATTTGAGATGTCAGGCACAGCTTTACTTCAACATTCTCCCCTTTCAAGAATAAAGCATAGTACAGGAAAGGGGAAAAAAAACAACAACAACAATACAAAACACAAGATATTGCAGTTGCCTTTTTGTTTTCTCTGTGTGTAATGAAATACCACAGCAAGGTCAGGGAATAAATTCAGTGAGTATGAAAACAGAATCTCGGAGAAGAGCAGGGAAGAATATCACGGAAACTGCTGAAAAGGGTGTTTCAGTCAGGTGGTGGAGAGCCAGCAGGAGCGGTACGAGTTTCCCCTGGAGTCACCACCCTGCCCACGTTATGGATGGGTCTTGTCCAGATCCTATATCCCCAGCATCGTGGACGGGTCTTACAGCAGAGCTACTCAGTCCAATAATGAAAAAAACAACTACCAGGACCTGCTCCAATCTCCTGCAGAAAGCTATCAGAGTGCAAAAGGACAAGAATCTGCAGTTTCTGAAAAATAACCTTCCTGAAACTTCTCCAGCAGAAGCCACTCTAAGCCAGCTCGTTGTCTCTCTTCATGCCTGCAAAAAAGCTGAAAGATATCCTTGGAAAACCATAATTACCACTTGTTTATGAAGTCGGTGGAGCATCTGACTGGGTCAATCCACAACTGACTGGATCTGAATTCATCTATATATAAAAAAAAAAAATAAAATAAATCTACAAACACTTACATTAAAATTAATCCAAACATGGGTCTGACAAATATTTCCAGACTGATTATAAATATGCAGGATGATGTCAGAAATCAAGCCTTGCTATAGTCAAAAGAATATCCTTAGCAGGCTTTTTTAACAAATACCATTTAGGCAAATTATTTTTGGTGCTTGGGTCAGTGACTCTGTTAAAGCCCACCACCAAGACCACCTTGTTAAATACGTACGTCAACAAAAGATGGAAGTTACTTGATGCCTATCCACGAAGAAGGGAAAAACAAAGAGGTGATGCTATAATTGTACCTCAGTCAGTTTCGCATTTCAAAACATTGGAGTCAGCTTCAAAATATGCCATTCACTCCAAATGAGGAGCGCCAGGCACAGGACTCGCTATCGGAAGACAAATTCCTCTTCCCCTCCCAAGCACTCCCATTCCTTTAGAAACCAGCAAGCTGCAGCTTGGTGGAGGGGAGGATGGCGCGGAGCACGGCCAGCCTGCAGCATCTAAAGGCCCCACCTGGCTGTGATTTTACATCCATTTCAATGAATCTGCAGCAACGACAGTCACAGCGATTGGAGGGTTTTATTTGTATTATTTTCAAGGTCTCTGAAGGTGAGCTCTGGCCCCACTTCTAGCAGCTACAGAGGCTGCTCTGTTCAACCTCGGTACTCCTTACTGTAAACAACTCGGTGTTTCTGAGCAAACTGCTAAGATACAGTGCACTTTTTTTCCTGTGCGTGTCAGATGGGAAGCCACTTCTCAACCCACCACCGCCCCGCGTGGCAATTAGAGCCTCTCTCCTTTACCAGGCCTCTTGGTACAAAGGCAGCGGAGAAAACAACCTTTGGATTCGTGTGCAAACAGTTACCTGCGGAAGGCATCTAGGTAACTGTCTTTCAGGTCTAAAATTAACCATAAAGCTGCTGTTTATTTTGAAGCCTGGCAATAAGGAGCTGTTTTAAGTGTCAGAAAGAGCGGCCTGACGAAACCTCAGAACCTGGTGTGAACGCTTGCCACCGAAGAAGTGGGCTGGCACAAGGTGCAGGCGATGCCTCTGTTTAAACAAGGCTGGCTGCCGGCCCCAGAAAGTTTCGCTATCAGCGCTGCAGATGGCTGATACGATCTGCAACACACAGCACACCCATTATGTTGTTTTGTTGTGTGTGTGGTTACATAAAAATAACGATAGTTAAGAAACTCCGTGCAACACGCACGGGCCTCTGTGTGCCCACTGCTGCTGTAATCAGGTATTTTAGCCTGTAGAGGTGTAGATCATATCTCAGCAATTTCTTTACTAAACACCAAATATCTGATCTTCAGAGAAAATGTAAATTATGTGCAACAGTGGGGGGGCACCTCTCTCTTTCATCATCCAGTCTCGTAACTGCAAAAGTCCCTTTCCACGTTGGGTTGATCAGTCAATTAAATTTCTTACCATATTACCAGTATTTTTTTTTTTAAGTTTAAAGCCTGAAAGTTATCAATACCTGTGATTTTTAAAACAAAGAAACTCCTATGTGCTACATGTAGTGTTCCTCAAAAGCTAAACAGCCATTTAACCCCACAGTTTGCACGTAACAGAGGCTAGGAAACGCTGCTTTAGCTCAGAAAAGATGGATGGCTTCTTACGAACCCAGCTCTTTCTAGCTCTGATGTTTCTCTATTTTCACTTGAACTTATTTTCCTAAAAAGAGCGCTCACCTACCAGCCTTCCGTTTTCAACCTGCTTGCCACCCGTACACCAGCACTGCCTGTTAAAGGGTTCGTGCCCAGCTTGGCCTTCACCCCACTGGCATGTCTGAAAGCCGGATCTCTCTCGTCACCTCGAGAAAGCTCGTGGCCCCCTGCTCGAGAGCAGCGGGGTGATTTCCGTGCCCTGAGCTCAAGAGGAAGGAGCGTCAGCAGCACACACGGCCTTCGCTGAGCTCTCAGCACACCGTGCTGTGCCGACAGGGATCAGTCCCTTGCCACAGTGCCTTTGAACAGAAGCCCGTCTGATACGCCGCGGCCTCAGACACGTGTGCGATTCCAATAACATCACCCGCGGCTGGAAATAGACGCAGATGTCCAGCCAGCCGCTCCCTCCTCCCAGCCTCCTTTATGTCAATAAATCTTAACCTGGCTGTTTGAGCAATGTTTAATCATAAACAGCTCTGAACCGGCTCCAGAACATAAACAAAGGTGAGTAGGAGCAAAGCGGGGAGCCCAGTGCTGAGATGCTGCTGCGGAGCCAGGCAGCAGGGCGCAGACTGGGGACTGCAGAGGAATGGGGCACGCACCTGGTGTTATCTCCGCCAGCCTTGTGCAGCAACGCTAAGCGTGCAGGACTGCTACCACAGGAGCATTTCAAGGATTAAATGCGTTAACAGTCTTGGTTCCCTTAAAAAAAATAATGAAATTGCTTAGAACACCCACTTAGATGCATGAAAATAAACTCCCCTCGTTGATCTCATCCCACTGCCATCTCCAGCGCAGTCAGCTCAGTTCCCTTCTGTGTTGCCAATCAAGCTAAAATTAACTCCTCTCCTCCTGCTCACCGCACGTGCTAGTGCCGGCGACAGCAGCGCGGGGCAGGAATTGCACCTTGCTTTAGGGAGCAAGGCGTGCTCGGGATTTGCAGGACTTCTCCTGGGATTTTAACAGCACCACTTTGAAGGGCTGGACAGCCCTAGATCAAGTATTTCTGAATACCTTCCAGTCAGTATTGGCCTGTTCTGACGGCTGTAAGACAGGCCACGTGGAAGTGGCTGCTCCCATCCTGCTAAGCCAGGGCCCAGCTCAGAAGAATCAACACCACGCTTGTCACTCCTGCTTTGACTTTGAAGAGTGGACATCTGCCTTAAGACAGGATTTCCACAAAGCCTCGGAGGTCTTTTCGTTGGCATGGCACTTAGTGAAGTTTGGGGCATCTTCTCAGGACACAGAAATTCATTTTATAGGGGTTTTTCTCCAACAGCATCAGCAATAAATATCTTGTCTTTGTGTTCTGTATTAGAGCTAATCCATTTTAGAGCCTAATGTGATTTTTCAAACGGAAAAAAAAAAAAGCCAAATCAAAAATAAAATCCCAACCCTATCAGATAACAACTAAACAAAACTAAAGTACAGATCGAATTGGCAGAAAAATGGAACAGAAGTTAAAAAAAATGCAAAAATAAATATTCTTCAACTGTGTGCCTGGCAGCAACCAAGGCTTTATGCAAGAAAAACAAAGAAGAAAAACCAATACACACCACGATGGCAAATGAGGTTATTCCACCCTTTCCCATTGCTGCCCTACGAAGTAAATTCGAGCACACAAATGGCTCTGTCTGTGTTCTGCTACCACCACCTCATCCTCCATGAGCCAGTGGCAAGCCCTGTGCCTTCTGACTTCATGGCAGATGCTGCCTTGGATCGTGAGCAAGTTTTGCTCAGCATTCACCGAGGTCTCAGGGCCGTTCCTGCAGGAATTTGCAGGCCCTACGACCGGGGATGTATGGGCAAACCACAGCTCCCAGGCTGAGGAGCACCAACACACCGCACCCGACTGATTCAGCACCCCTGAGCACAAAACTGGGGCAGCACCGGGCAGTGAGCACCGGGACTGACATCTGGTTTGTTTTCGGAGGCGTTGCAGCAACGGCGAGCACCAGTTCCCTAACACATACACACGCCTGCCCGCAGGGAGTTTCTGCGCAGAAAGGACTGCCCGTTCCCCATTCATTCATCACGGGCTGAGTTTTTCCCCCCTCCAAGACAACCCTTGAGATAAGAGCAGGAGCCTGGCTTCAATTGCACCGCAGCGCAGACCACAAGGGGTGACTCAGCACAGCCCGGCCATGACCAGTACCTCTCATTTCTTCCCTGCTTCTGCGAAACTTGAGAGCCGTTCTGAGCAGCTTTCCAAGCCTCTGCCGCTCACACCGATCTCGGTTAAAATTAAAAAGGTCAATATTAACTATTTTCCTTCTTTGCTCATCTTGGCAGAAACGTTCGGCTAAGTACGTTCCTCCCTCAATCATAAACCACAATTAACACCTACCTCATTGCCAAAAAAAGCCCCACCTGCACCCACGCTCTGGGGAACTTCCCCGTAACAGCTTCTACAAAGAGTTCTGTTTTCAATAAGAAATTAAGCAGCGCACCGAGAATTAAATATGTAGTGACAGCATGGAACGAGTGGCAGTGCCAGCGCTGGCCTCGACAAGTCGTGCTGGTTATTCATTTCCATACCTAACTCAACACCAAGATTTTTCAAACTTTGCTCAACTGCTGGGGAATTTCCAGCTTGCCGCAGCTCCTGCCCCTTCCACCACAGAGATTTGGCCACGCACAGCACACTGTGTCCTATCCCCCTTTTCATGCCCCTTTCCAGCAAGACCCTTCCTTTATTACTACAGGTTTTTGAGTATTTTTATATCCCGGAGAAGGAGGAGAAAGTCCCCATTTGAAAAGATCAGTTCATAAAAGTCTCAGTAACCATCCCGGAGAGGGGCGCTTGTTTCAGCATCTCTGCTGGACGCACTAGAGCAGTTTGATTCTCATGTAAATCTCATTTGCAATGCCATCAACTTTCTTCTAATGGGCCATTCATCATCCTAGGGCTTGCTTTCAAGGAGCCAGCTGGTCTCCTTGAAAGGTCTCAGCAGCCACCTAGGAGACTTATTTCCAAAGCTAAGACCTACCTATAAACACATTAGCGAAGGCTGTGCAAAACAAAGTAACCTCAGTAAAGCTCAGGAAAAGATCTTAATTCCCACATACATATGCCAGAAAAAACTCGTGTGTGGGATGTTGCTAACCTTTGAATGCAGTCAGACTCTCGAAGAGGGCTCTAACACACAGAGCATGACTATGATGTATTTTCCTTTGAGGCTGGTTCAGTTCATTTAGAAAGTGATTTGGAAGGAGCTAATGTACTATTTATGTACATTATAAAAAACGATCCATATGGACTCAGACTTTGCAAAATGCTCACTCGAGTCCGTTCCACTCCCTCCGAAGACATTTCACAACCCATTCAATGCCCAGTAGAGGAAGCCGGGATTAGCGTTAAAGGCTGCTGCGAGGGTAATTTAGATGTTTTAAAAGCTGGCATCTTTTGGACTCAGAGCCAAATAAGCATTTGGGGCATCACGGAGCATCCTTCATACATATGTCTATAAAGTGACACCCACCTGCAGCCTCCAAAATACTGACATTGGAAATGAAGGTTAGGAGAGGATCCCAGGCACAGCTTGGTAAGACAAAGCCTTCCTACTGAAGAAGCAGAAAAGAAGTTCATCCTGCTGTGGTTTGCTTTAAGGAAGAGGTATACTGGAGACTGGCTTGGGAAAGACCACCTAGCAGGACACGGCTAAGATGGCAAACAGCAAAAATAATCCCAAGAATGTTCATGTATTTTAATACCTGACAGCATATATGACCGTACTGAGGAGTTTCTTCCTTGAAAATAATTTAATCTACTAATGTGACAGAGTCTGCTGCAAAAAGACAGGACACTTGTAAGCTGCCACCATAATGGTTTCATTACCTTAAAGCAGGACATTTTAAAGAGTTAGCTTGTCCTATTACTGGCATATTTTACTGCACCCCTCCGTCCCCCCGCTTCCCTATAGTATATAGAATTAGGGAAACATTTTACTTTGGTGCACGTACCTTACCTGGGAGCTTCAGACAAACTTCATAGTTTGTAATACCAGCTTTTTGAGGAAGAGGACTCTATCACGTTTCTGCTATTGATTTTTGTCAATTCTCACACTTGCAATACTTTCTGGTGAAGCACAAAGCAAGATGAAAGCGAGAAGAAACCGAATCACGTGGAAGAGAGGATGCACCCACATGTCACCCAGAGACCTCAGATTTAGTATCGCCGTTCATCAAAAAGAATTGTCTCCCGAATTCTTTTGAGGCTCATTTTGCAGCAGGGCGCTGATCTGGGCCACTCGGTTATAAACACACCACGTGTAAGTCTGAACTACGTGACTGCACTGATTTCTAACAGCCAGTTTGCAGACACCTTGTTTACACAAAACACACACACACAAATAACCGTGCTAGCAACACGTTTACTGAACCAGTGCACATCAGGAATATTCTCCTAAGACCTGAAGAAAACATCAGCGCTCGCCTTAATACTCCATAAAGAAAGGCAGCAGCAGCAAAGCATGTGACAGCCCTTGACTTCCTTCGCAGGTCTTACCAGGGCACAAAACAGTTTCATTACGGCTCGTCTCATTAGCCAGTGTCTGAGGGAGACGTGGTAGAAGAACAGAGATAATAATTATATAGCCAAACGGCCAAGACAGAAGGAGGCAAAGCCACCCAATTGCCAGGCTTGTTGACAGTCAACACCCCTTTACACATGATGGGCAGGCAGCCAAGCCAAGATACACCACCTTACGCAAGCCGTGAAACAATTAAAAAAAAAAAAAAAAAAAAAGATCAATAAGTAAATAGCAGTTGGCACATCTCCGACACCGAGAGCCTGCCCTCGCTGGTTTGGCCTGCGCTCAAGCTGAGTACGAAAAGCAAAACCATTTCTGGCCTACCCATCAGGTGGAAACAAAATTTGCTTTCTCTGTCTGGTTCCTTTCTCCTCCCACACCACGAGGATTTTGAGCGTTTAAAGAGTCCAGAGTTCTTGTGCCCTGGAGAGAGGAAAGGCCTTCAGTTGCTCAAGAACAAATCCTTTAGCAAGTGCACAAACTGGCTCTGCAGGGAGTCCGGCCTTGCTTAGTCAAAATGCTGGTGGCTTCCGTCCGTGGCCTTAAGGGAGACAGAAGATTAAAACAGTTTGTGTGGGAAGACTTCCCAAGGCTCTCTTTAAAGCGGCACGGAGCAGCAAAAAGGGGCATAGCTGTAACATTGCGTTTCAGAGAAGGGGAGGAATGCCTCTTCCACTCTGCTTATGCCACAGGTTTTTGTGTCTCTGTTCTGCCCCAGCAGATGGAGTGCATTGTAGGTGCACGTGGAGAGATGCAGGCTCTTCTGCTCGACAGCTCTTAGCACAGGCTAAGTGATAATACCGTGCCTTCAGTTTCCTTCCACTTATCCTCCTCTACTAATCACGCAGCATGTATTAACAGAACCGAAGACCGCTCAGCTTTGCTCCCCCAGCTGAGGTGGGATTCCCAATTCCCTTCTGTGTTATTTCTTGCTAACTGTCAAGGTGTCATCAAACAGGACAATTACCTATCTGCTGCGCTGAAAGGCAGGAGAAAAACACCAAAACAAATTGGAGCGCGCACACATACACAACAAATGACAGCCCGAGAAATTAAACTCCTTTTTGAATCGCTAAAAATAGAGTGGTAAGGGAGGGAAGGGACTATCAATCACATCTCACTGAGAGCTGCTCAATATTCAAAGAACAGGCTTCTGACAGAGGGCTCTCCAAAGACTGCTTGAAATTTTTATGATAAGAAATGTACAAGGATGAGGAAAAAGGCGCAGCAGCCTAATGAAGAGCAAAACACACAAGCCAGAAGTGGATACAGAGTATTAATTAGGCCATTAAGACCCTTAAATGTCCAATAAAATATGTATTTCATAAAAATTAAGTGCCATGCAGAAGTAATGCACACATGCATTTTATTGAGCTGTTCTGAAAGAACTAAAGGCATAAATCACTCGCAAAAAAACATTTATGGACAAGGGTGAACAGACGTCAGTAGAACTGCATCTGTATTATGAAAACAGAGAATATAGTGCTGCAAAGAAATTTTCACTCATTTACCTAAACGGGAGATCAGTGCTACGTCTAATTACAGGCAGCCTGCAGTTAGCTGAAGTGGGGAAACTTATAAATACTTGAAAAAAGCTATTCAGTGATTAATATGGAACTAGCCACTGAGGTGAACAAATGTATCAAGACCATAAAATCATTTGTACTCACAATTAGTCAATTAACCAAATAACCTGGAAGTACGTTAAGGTGTCTTATAATAGCCCACGCATTCATGAGACAAAAGAACTGCTTGAACCTCTTCACCTTACCGATTCCTTCGGATCGCAGACACAAAACGAACCTGTAATTCCTCACATCTCCAGCTCCCCGTATTTCTCGGCCCACCAGCCGCTTCCGTTTCAAATGTTTTAAACCAACGTTTAAAAGCTACTGAAGCTAACTGGCCAGAAAGCACTGAACCAGCTCTTAGAGCATTTATCGCCTGTCCCAGACGTATAAAATTGTCAGATGACAAAGACCTTAACCACCTAACCCACTCTGGAAAGCATATTTAGCTTTCTTTTTTGTTTGTTCGGTGTTGCTCCCCCTTTAAGCAGGAATCCAGAAGTAGATATCCCAGCCGTAATTCTGCAGCCTTAGGAAACCCTTCAGGGTTTGCATGGAGCGAAGCCAGCTGGAGGTAACTGTCAGATCGTAGACAGGCACCAAATCCCTTACCAGCACCGAGCAGCCTGTGTCCTGCTTGTTCCCCCAGCACCAGAGCATGGCTCCCCAAAGCGGACTGCAGCTCGCCCAGCTCCAGCCTCCAGGAGCTGCATAAACTCGGGTCAATGGCAGACACCAAGTGCTACACGTGGGCCAGCAATAAGAGTTTATTTGTATGTCATGAGTAGTAAATTCAAGTAGTTTCCTGTTCTTTACCAACATCCTGTTGCCACATCTGCTCCTCCAGGAAACTGCAACACCGAGCAAGAGAATTTGGCATCGCACACAACAGCTCGGACGCCAAATGGCTATCGGAGCACAGTTACTAGGAGCTTGCTTACAAAGAAAACAACCACGTCAGGCTGGCCCTCGTCTATACTTTCAGTTTATCGGTGGAAGGCTGTGTCCCATTTTCTGAAATTAAAAAAAAAGGTTCTTCTGATCTGTTGCCTGAAGTCAAAACAGGAACTTTGCAGTGGGGATGCTCACGCAACTGGCACCAAAATAACTAAGATGTGAATTACTAAAGATCTCATGATTTTTTATTCCAGTGTTTGTAAGAGCAAAACCTCTTACACTCATTCATCCCCCAGACTTCTGTACGCAGACAGCAACTGGAAGCATCCCCGAGTCAGCTGCGCGTTCATGTCAGGATTGAGAGTTTGCGAACAGCGAAGTTACACCAGCACAACTCGAATCCACGTTACAGCCTCAGCCTGCACAGCTGAGATCTGCACAGGAATGCACAGGACAAGCGCGGCGTGTTCTGGTTAGATTAATCTCTTCATCATCAACACATCAGCTAAACTGAACCCAGCTTGGTTTAAAGGAATCCCTAAGAGAGCAGACACCGAGTTTTGCATGGCGTTAGTTTACATTCGCTGCCTGACTTCCAGCACTGCTATTTTTGAATCAACAAATCGAGCACCAGTCTCCCTTAATGAGAAACTTTCCTTAAACATTTAATATAACCCATGACAAATTGAGGCGCGTAGCTAGGAATTATTACTTGACATTAATTCCGTAATTAAAATAAAGCAGACCTTTATCACAGCCTTGCTGCGCAACAAAAAAAACCTGTTCGGTCTTTGAGATCAGAGCATGAGAAATGTCAGATAAAGAACCAAGACAGCAAACCTTTTAAGAATTTCTAGCAAGAGCAAAACCGCCATCCACTAGCTGTAGCAAAGCAAACGATGCATTTCGAACAAAGGAAAAAAATATAAATGCAGATTACGCAATCTTTAAGAACTAAAACTGCACGAGGAGTTAGCAGAGCCGACAGACACGCAGCATTTCGGCAACGAGCGGTTCTGCAGCCGTGGTTATGTGGTCGGAGCACTTCCTTAGCACGCGTACGCAGGGCTCGCAGTTCCCTCCGAGCTGTAAGGATACCCACACTCGCACCCACCGTGATGGCATCGTCCTAACCACAAGAATGGAGGCCGAGCGGTGAGGTCATCAAAACACTGACACGCCGTGCACATCTCCATTTTTCGAGATCGGGTCAATTTTTACTTGAACTGGAGCCTTGGGTTCCTGGCTAACAGCCTGCCCCATCTCCCTTAGGAGGGGGAATGGGAAGATTGCTGGATCCAGCTCTCATTTTTGAGTTCCTGGACCCCAACCACAGCGACAACGCCACTGCCCACAGCATTCTGTGGGCTCAGCACCTCGATATCTGCTCAGAGCATTGGGCTATTTATTTGCATCAAGTTCATTAAGTGCCTAGCAAAATGCCATTATAAATAAAGCAGCATGCTCTTCGCATGCAGAGTAAGTTTTCAATTTATAATGGGGCTCATACACATAATAGGCTTTATTTTTAACTCCACGGTTTAATTTTATACATCCACATATTTACTCCCCTCATATTTTACTCTCCGACTAAAAAAAATAAAAATACTCCATCCAACCTCTCCTAAACGCTACAAGAACTTCAGGTTTTAAAACTTTTTCACGCTTATAAATCTCACGCTGGAAATACCAGCTTACACTGAAAAACACCAACTTTCAGCTCCATTAACGGCTCTACGGCAAAGCTACGGAACGGGCACAAAAGCAGTAAGCAAATATCCCATGAAACGCTCGCAGACAAGCAGCATTTTCCAATCTATCGAGCTCCCAGTTCAGAAAGCTCAAGTGCTATTATCGGGCTACGCTCGATCAACATTTGCAGTTTTTAGTCAATAGGACTTTTGTACTTCGGAGCATTTGAAAACCTGACCCATAGCTGCTTAAAATTCAGGTTAGCAAGCTTAAACTTTCAACTTCTGTTTCAGTTCCTTCGCTTCTAGGGGTGGAAAACGCTTATTTTAGTTATTGGAAGTCTCTAACTTCTTACTGTCACTTCTTTTAAAAACTGAGTCATTTCTGAAGATTGCAAAGAAAAATTTAATAATCCAATGTTGACCTGATCCTGCAAACACCTGATTACATGGTAAATTTGAAGCTGTACCAAACAGGACTGCAGTGCTACCATTAAATAACATTCAGAAAAAAATATAGTTTGAAATGTAAAGTCTGTGTACTAAGATCTATCTTTATTTTTTCCCCTCCTATTTTTTGACAATATTATCGTCCTCGGCAGGAAAAATTACAGCAGCCAGTGATTCCAGCTTTATCTCAAGATTTTGCTTGTATCAATAATTTAAAAATCTAGCCCTTACCCCAACCGACAGTCCTGATTTTTTTTGATATAAAAATACCAGCATTTCTCTACAGATTTCCAGCCTCCACTAGCATAGCTAAAACAAGTTTCCAGCGATCCTTAATTTTATTTAAAGCACTTATTCTCAAAGTAAGTACTTCCATGATTTCATCTTGATTTATTTGTAATGCCTGCTGTAGTGCGACACTCATGTTAATTAAACAGATTAAGGGGGCTTTGGCTGGACTGCCAGCCCTCCACTCTTCTACCCACTTGGTTTCTATCTGTCATTAACCTCTAGGAAATGCCCTGCTTGTTGGTCGTTACTGTTTAATTACACTTCACAGTTATGTCATCACATCTGTGAAATATAATCTTCCATAACAACACAGCTGTGCAACACGACACTCCTGCCCCGCAGTGAAATTCTGCTCACAGATGATTACACGTACACACCGAGGGGATGGAGGAAGTGATACGAAACTTTTCCAAGGCCCTTGGTTTCGAACGCGTTTATTGTTTTAGGAGGTGCAGGGAGTCTTCAGAAAGAAATATCTCAGAACTCTTCCTCTTTCTTCCCTTCCCCACCCCTCCCTGCGAAATCTTCTGTAAATTTTAGGAATAATTACTTCTAGACTCAGGAGAGGGCTGACAACACAGAAATGTTTATGCAGGGTGAGTGAAATGGGAAGAAATAATTTGTGAGTCCAGGATTTATTTTGTATAGTATGAATTACATCTGAAAGACATTTTTTCCGTGGAATCCTCTGCTTCCATTCACGATCTCGTGATCCACAATCATCTCCCTTGCTTGTAATATCAAAGCAATGACTGTACTCATAGAAAAGAAATTGGACTTTGCTTATTTTTTGCTATCCTTCACTAGAAGGGGAAAAGAAAGAAAGGGGACAGCTATTCAAACAAGCAGTTCTTCAAAGTGTACCAGCAAGCATTCCCCATAGCACAAGTGGCTCCCATCTAAATCACTGCGTGGAGCAGCCATTAATTTCTAAAATTTAATATAAACTGTGCATTCTGCGGGCAGATGGAGAAATATGGCTGTACCAAACAGCACTGTAATGTTACCAGAAAATGATACTCAGAAAAAAGTGTAGTTTGAATTGTAAATCTGTGTACTGAGACCTATCTTTATGTTTATTTGTCCTGTCTTCGACAATATTAGTTGGCTAGCAACAAGCATGTGGACTTCTCTGCAGAAATAAAGGTCAGCAACCAGTGCTTTGTTTTGCTTATGCGGTGGGTGTGTGCTTGTGGGGGGAGCGAGGGTGTGACTGGGACGGAATTGTCCGATTTTTCAAACACCGGGATAGCAGTGGACAGGACAATAGGTTTAAGCCTCAATAGAAGCTGTGTATCGCAAAGTTTGATAGGATTTTCTTTTTTCCTCTGGTCTTGATTGCAAACCCTTGCCCTGCCAGGAAAAGAAAAGGAGTTGTTTACCTGCTAGAATCAAGGGGGCAAATTCCTTTAGATTGATGCAAAACATTTTCCTACTCCAGAACTCAGAAAGGGAGGAGCATGGAGTTTATTTATGTAGCTCAAACAGTGACCAAGCAAAGAGGATGGCTTACTGAGCAGTGCTCCTAACTGCACGTTGAACTCCTCCCTTTGAGCTGATGAAGAAGGAAAATTGCCATTCCCACA
The DNA here is from genome assembly GCA_011076525.1 of Nettapus auritus. Taxonomy (NCBI): domain Eukaryota; kingdom Metazoa; phylum Chordata; class Aves; order Anseriformes; family Anatidae; genus Nettapus; species Nettapus auritus. Next base: position 4,049,749 of record CM021778.1, read on the forward strand.
CCAGAAGCCGTGAGCAAATGGAAGTGGGGGGAATAAGCAACCAATTTGCTGCCCGAGAGAGTTTTCGAGCACAATGCTTATGATTAACCAAAGGAAGAAACAGAACGACAGGGAGAAGAGAGCTTGCACAAATAAACCCCGGACCAGAGGGAGCAAAACAACAGGACTGCCCTGGGCTTTGGGTGGTCTTGTTTTACAAAGCAAGATTAATTAAACAGACACTAAAGGACATCTCTTTTAGAAAATGAAACACGTTACAAACCAAAATGCCTCAGAGAGCGAGCAGCTAGGGAGTTATAACTAAATTACTAAGTACAAAATGAAGCAGCCTGCAGAGGAAATGAGTAATTAAAAAACCCTCCCCTGAGCAACAGGCTGGCGAGAGAGGGATAACTCCGGGACCCTTGCGCTGGAGGTGAGCGGTACCAAAGCCAAACGCTGCCAGCTGAACACAGATGTTTTACACAGGCAACAAAAGGCTCAGAAATATCGCTCCCCGCCTTTAAGGGGAGGTTTGCTCGGGGATCACAGCAGACACAGCCGGCCCAGCGGGACCTGAGGAGATGCACGCAGGAATTACATCACCCACCGCCGCCACGCTGCCACCTCCGGGGTGAAGCGCTGCAGTAGTTGGACAGTGCTCAGCAACCGTAAACAGTGTTTTCGGAGGAAGAAATAGATTGGCGTCGACCTCATCCTTCTTTCTGCGCTTTCCCCAAACAAGAAAGCTTATCTAAAACAGAACGCAGACAACAACCTTGCTGCTAGCACCAAAGCCGCTCCTGCAGCCTTGTCTCCTTTGTAACCGAAGCCAAGGTACTCCAGGGGTCCCGGTGGGCAGCACCACCCCTGGCCACCGTCCCCGTGGGACAGGACACCACTCCCTGTTTCGCTGTTGCCCCGTAGAGACACGGAGAACAACACGCAACTTGCCAGCCCTAAAATAAGCACTCTGGCGAAGTGGTTTTCCAACTTTTTCCACTAGAACTTTTCCGGGGAAGACAAACCCTGGGCGTAGCAAGTTTCAGCCCACTGGTGAGAGCCTTCTTCCGTTTACCTTCTGGGACACCCGTAAGGGCCACTAGTTGAACGTGAGCCTGGTGGCAGGCAAAACCACAACGGGGACAGCCCAGTGGAGAGGCACCCTATGACAACGGGGTCATGCTTCATCCCCAGACGTGGTTCCCTTGGAGAGCGACCCAGGCCTGATGCACGTCCGCCTTTACACTTGCAGATGCCCAGGAAGGCGAGGACACCCCTTGCAGAGCCAGAGCAGGACCTGCTGCCCTGTCACCTGTTTCTTCGGTGGGTGGACATCCCTCACCACCACCTCGTACCCCCATGGGGTGGGGACAGCCACCCTTAGCGTGTCCCTCACCCATCGAAGCCTTATTGACACGACGTGTCCCTCACCACCCCCTCACACCCCCTGCAAGCTGCAGACGGCCTCAAGACCACCTCCTTCAGCAGCAGCCCCCCAGCGGGCAGCGAGACCCCCACCTCGGACAGAGGCCACCCCTCTCATCACCCCCCCCACCCCGGACCGGCCCCCCGCCGGGGCAGAGCCCTCTCCCCACCCTCCCTCACCTCCTCCACGTGTGCGGGGACCCCCTCAGGTCCCTCCCAAGGGGGCTCGCCCCACAGAAGCCGACCCCTCTCCGTCTCTCCCCCCCTTTTCTCCCCGACCCCTCGGGCTTCCCGGAGGGGACCGCGGGGGGGGCGCCGCCCCCGGCCCAGCCCCACTCACTGCGGCGGGAGCAGCAGGGCCGGGCCGCCGCGGCGCTGGAAGGCTCCGTCCACGAAGACGCCGTTCTTGCCGAGGCAGCGCAGGTAGAAGTGCGGCTCCTGGAAGCTGAGCTGCAGGTGCCGCCGGGAGATGAAGCTGGAGTGCCCCATGTTGACGTCCACCGAGCCCTGCGACGAGTTGCGGCCTATGGTGACGGCCGGCTGCCGCATGAGGAACTCGAACTCGCGGCCCTGCAGCCGAGCCAGCACCGGCCCGGAGGAGGAGGAGGTGGCGGTGGTGCTGGTGGAGGAGGAGGAGGAGGCAGCAGCAGAAGCAGCAGCAGCGGGCAGCCCGGCCGGGGGCGGCGGCGGCCCGGGAGGGGGCGCCGCGGCGGGGCTGCAGGGCGCCGAGCGCAGCGCCAGCAGAGCCCGCGCCCCGCTGCTGTCCTCCCCGACTTCGGCCATGTTCCCAGGCACGGAGCGAGCCAGCGTGCCGGCCTCCGGGGCGGAGCCGGCGGGGCGGACGGGAGGAGGGGAAGCGGGGCGGAGCGGGAGCCGAGCCGAGCCGAGCCCCGCTGCCTGCCTCCCTGCGTGCCTTCCCCAGCCTCCCCGCCAGCCCCGCCGGCCGGGCCGGGCCCCGGCACCGCAAGCGCTTTGTGGAGGCCGGGAGGGGGCTCGCAGCGCCGCCTGCAGGGCCACGGCGCGAGCGCTGCCGGGCCTCGGTTGGTGCCTCTCGGGGAGAGGGCCCCGAAGCGCCGTTACTCGGGGCAGGTGGCCCGGGGACCGCGTTAGGGCCCGGGGAGCGGAGGGTGCGGGGCCGCAGACCCCCCTTCAGGTGGCTCAGACACCCCAAAGGGGGCTCAGATACCCCCCCAGGTGGCTCAGACACCCCAAAGGGGGGTTCAAACCCCCCCCCCCCCAGGTGGCTCTGTCCCCTCCAAGATGGCCCTTGCACTCCTAAAGGGGCTCCGACCCCCTTCAGGTGGCTCAGACACCCCCCAGGGGGGCTCAGATGCTCCCTCAGGTTACCCGCCCTCCCCTCTCATCCCCCTATTTCTTCCCCTTGGAGAGGATGACAGGGAAAAAACCCCAACAGTGGGCTCTGTGCATTGAAGCAGCACCCAGAGGGGCTGCCCAAGTCCGTTTTGGAGCCCCCAGTTTCCTACAGAGGTCCCCCTCCCTGGCCTTCCCTGCCTGGTGTGGCCCTGGGCACCCAGAGAAGCAGGGCTGCCATGCTTCAGGCTGGCTTACACCTGGTGAGACCACCCGGCATCACCTCTGGCCATTACACAGCTACACGGGGATTTAATTCCAACACAGTCATAATCCCCTGGACTGTCTGCCAAGGGGAAAAGATCCCTGGTACATTGAAGTGGGAGTTTAGACTTTATATACAGATAGTTCTTCAGTGTAAGGGAGTGTGTTTGTGGGGGTTGTTTAGCTTGCATTACACTATTTCTTACTTAAAATTACTTTATTTCTCCAGAAGTTATTTATATTACCTACTTAATAAAGATCATGTTCTTTGCAACAACAACACATCTGTGGATCATGTATACTTTACTGGTTAGGTTATCCAGCTTGAAAAGGTGAAAGTTTTCTGCATAGGCAAGCCAGTGACACTATGCAGAATCCCAAATTGTTAAGTAACCAGAAAATACAATAAATTTGAAAATCTTGAGAGAGGGAACATCCATAATTGCTTATTGCTTTGGCTCACATGGGAAGTGTGGCAGCTCTTAGCAAGGCTGCTCAACAGCTTAGAGGAGATGGGAAAAAATAATCCCATAACCGGTCAAAAGTGCAGAGCAAATTTCAGATATGAAGACTGTAATTAAACGAGCTGGAATTGGTCCAGGACCACAAGGTTAACATCCCCGTTCCTGGAACATCTTCCCTGAGATGTTTAATGACTGCTGAGCAGTTGGGACCTGAGTTAGACATCTCACTCGAGACATCGTCTTCAGTTAGAGTGCTCTTTGCCACTACAGTTCAGTACCAGTGGAGAGGAAGAAAGACAAGTGCCACCTAAAAAAAAAAAAAAAACAAACAAAAAACCACCAATATCACTTCTTGTGCAGCAGTGTTTGCTCTCTGGGACTCAGCCGAACCTGGCACGGCAAAGGGTCAACAGTCTCCAGGGCAGGAGATGAAGGAAAGACATCCCTGGAGGGGACAGGGGAAGGAGGGAGGTGGACACAAGAAGTGACCTCCCTGGAGGCCTGGAATTAAATTACTACTAAAATAGCACTCTCAGACATCGAGGAACAAATAAATGGGGGCATGGCTCACAGCAGTGGCATGCACTGCGTAACCTGGGCTCCAGCAGGCAGCTGCTCTTCTCAGGCATGCAAGCTCCTGTCCTGCCCCAGATTGCTCAGCATCAGCAAATGCTCGTGGCCACCAAGTAACGTAGCCATCTGGTAGGTGAGAGCCAGTGTCACACACTGCCTGACATCAGAGCTGGCTCATGCCTTCTGTCTGTTCGCACCAGGGTGAGAGTACTGCTAAGTGTGCTTAAAAATGGCCCCAAGCTGGTAGGCGTGCATGTGCAGACAGGCAAAGTGAAACCAGGCGCTATATTGGAGCAACCGTTGAGCTGCCCAAAGAAAGAGAAAGCAGCACTGGAGGGTTGGTGATTTTAGTTTGTGTCTAAGGCTCTTCTAGAACCCAGCACTGTGCTGTTCATTCAGCAGGGTTCCGAAAATATCAGAACTAGGGCGAGGCAGTTAGCAGACAGTGTCAGTAAATATTTCCAAAGCTGCATAGGAAAATGGGCTGTGGTTGCACACACAGGAGGTACCAGCAGCCCTGGGGACCCACATGGACAACTGATGTACAGCCAAGAGACATGTCGCTGGAAGGGCTGCATCCCATTACCTGTCCCACACTGGGTATAGGCTACAGATTGCTGCAGCTCCAGTCGGAGAATAACTTGCACACAGCATCTGTGCACCACGAGAGCGGAGCTGGGGATGCCGAAGGGCTCGTTTGCACATGTCACAGTCACCCCCCACCACCGAGACACTCGCACTGCATGAATCAGCCAGCGTGCGTCTGCGTTTCTTCTGACAAATCTTTTTCTTTCTGCCTGAAAATTTCTTCCAAGTGGAATCTGCTGCTTATGCTGGAAGCGCCGCTGAGATAAATCCCAACTTCACGCAAAATGCGATCAGGTGGCATAAAGAAACGGGGTTCCTCCTGGCTGCCTGGCGGGTTATGCTTCGCATTGTGTCTCACCAGCCCGCTTGCCTGCGGCATCCATTCCCTGAGCTCGTTGCACAGCGAGCAGCAGCACGCTGTGCTCGGCAGACTCTGATGCTCTGCTCGGCTCTAATCCACCCTGCAACAGCATCAAACCCTTCAGACAAGGAAACGCGTTGCGCTCCTCCAATCGCCTAATCCTGCTTAAAGTCAAGCCGGCTATCCCGGTGTAAATACCTGATGTAAATGCACTCAGAATTGTTTGAATGAATCTCATTCCGTATGGCTGGATTGACTTTAAAGTGGTTCATTTTCCTTGGCAGGTTTTGGACGGATACGTCTGCAGGTGTGGCCAAACTTCCTGACTCTACAAGTTGCATACCAAAATATTCAGGTGACCAGGAGCCACCAGCTGGATACCACAAAATGGGGGGAGCAGCCACAGCACCTGGGGATGGGACAGGATGGAGGGATAACAGCACGGTCCCTGTGCCACCCCGCGATGTGCCCAGGAACTGGTGCTGTGCAAGGAGATGCCATCTCCAGCTATTTCTGTGTGCTCCGGACTGGCCACATGTGCGATGCCTACACCCTGCCTACACAGACATCCTGTGCACAGGCAGAAATGACCTGCTGCAGGTGAAACCCTTTGCAGTGACACCCTGAGCTATTTTGAGGCATTGCCCTGAGCCACCAACCCTGTGCAATAGGCCAGCCTGAAACGGGAGGGGAAATTAAATGCTCAAAGCAGCTGGGCAAGGGAAAAGGACAGCAAGCAGCGGGGACAGACCCAGCATCGTGCAGAGGAAGGTGCAGAACCCAACTTTCCTTTGTCAAATGTTTGCTTGGCAGCATGTCATTGCTGCCTGTCTTTGTGCAGCGACATAGAGCAGGAATCTGTTCTGCGCTATCAATTGTGGGCAAGTGAATGTAATGGGTTGTTCTGTCACCCAGATACCACTGCACTGGGCAAACAGAAATCTCATAAAAAAAAAACAGTGATAAAGGGCTATGTTTCTAGATCTATCTATCTATCTATCTGCTGGGTGGCATCTGCTTAGAAACGCTTAATTTCTGTAAGTTAAATGCTGCATTTCTCAAACAGTTCGTTTGGCTGTTTCTCGCCATCCTGATGCACGAGACAGAATACATATTTATCAAGCCCCAATTCGGCAAAGAATCTGCCCAGCTTCAACACCGCAGGAGATCTGTTCTACCCCCAGACCAAAGCGTAATTGAAAAGCAGCCTCGGCAGAGAGGAAAGATGTGAACTGCATGCTGGGCATGAGCCGCTTGATGTATTTACCCAGCAGCTAGACAACACATTGATGCTAACAATGAAAGCCAGCCTAATGCACGCAACCCTGACCCAGGAAAGGAGGAGGAGAGGAGCGAAGGAAAGCAATTACTCCAAGTAAAAGAGGCTCTTCTGTTTCCATGCAAGCCTAGTCTAGCATTTCTCAACCTGATCGGGTTAAGGGGGATGTAAAGTGTGCATCGTTAGCAAGCAAGCAGACGCTTCGGGTCCATCACACATATCTAGATGAAATAAAGAAGAGGGCAGCGTTCCCTCCAATTCGACTGCTCCAGCACAGCTTCCCACAACCTTTTTCCTTTTCCCTTCTCTCAGCCATCAAGCAGGTTTTAAACACTTTTATGGTTTCTGTCCAAGCTGATTGGAAGCAGATGCGAGTGATGAGCACCATGCCCTGTAAGTGGGGAGCTGCTTTCCCTTACACACCTGTGTGCGGGGGCAGCCTCACTTCTTTCTCCACTTGGATGGGTTTTAATTCCCTTTTCTGTCTCTGAAATCACAACACTGTGACATGGGAACGAAAGGGGGTTTGCTCTCATGTGCCTTTGTTAGGATTTTCTTCTTAACCAAGCTGTTGCAAGAAGTCAAATCAAATTTAGGCTGCCAGTTTTGTTTTGAAACACATGAGGCTATCTGTCCCACACACAGGCATGGTGCCTGCCCCAGCCTCCCACGGGATTTGTACCTGTTTTCTCAATCCTGTTGAGTGGTCTGTGCTTTTAACCCTGACCCGTGCACCTCCCCAGTGATGTCCCTCGGCCCTGACCCGGGACAGCCCTCATACATCTGCAGAAACTTCAGCCACAGTGTGGATACCTGACCTGTGAAGTCTGCAGCAGTGAGGATGCAACCTGCTGCTGGGGGTCTGGGGACAGCAGCAGAACCCTGATCACCCTGGGGACAGCTGCAGATACCCCTCCTCAACCAGAGCAGCTTTACAAATCTTTCACAGCGACTCTGAGCCGGGGTTTGATCCAGATGGGCTGATAAGAAAGGGCCTGTCTGTGGAGGAGGTGATACATTGATACAGGGGCTCTTTCTTTTCCTGCACAGCTTTTAATCAGCACAAGGCTGAAGAAAACAACACTGGTGATTCAGCGATGTGCTGGGAACACTCAGAGTCCCAAAAGCTCACAAGGGGTGCCAAACACCATTTCTCCTGATGCCAGCAGGCTGCTATGCTGAAGGGAGCAGCGTCAGAGACAGAAAAAGGTGGGCAGACCGTGGGACCTGCCCCTTGAACAGCACAGACCCCCCTGGCCAGGGCTGTCCCCTGCAAGGGGCTGGGGGCTGAGCAGGGCTCAGCACCTGCAAGATGGGCCTTGATGAGATGCTGCATCCTGCAGCTCCCTCCTGGGAGCAGCACCACCCAGGGAGGTTGTTCTTTCTATCATAATCTTTTTTTTTTCTTCTCTAAATCAGCTGCAATCCTGTTTACTGTAAGCTCCACGATGCTGGAAATGTTTCTCTCACAGCTTATTTAGGTTTCAGGGAGGGATTCTTTTTTCAAATCACACTTATCAGAAATGTATTTTCACAGCAAGTTCTCCGAAACACAATAAAAACCCAGGAACATCTGATGCCCAGACTCTGCCGTTGCCTAAAATATTATATGATCTGCTCATTCCCAATGCAGATATGCTGTCGCTGTTCTAGAATCCATGCCAGGGACTGCCTGATGTACGATCACCCATTTTGGAAAGCCTTGAACGAGACCATTTGTTGTCGAGATAATTTTACAAAAGCAATACAATTTCACAGGTTGCAGTTAAAATAATTCATAAACTATGCACTGTCATGTGTGTTTTGAGCTTTAAACCCACTCCGCTAACTTTCTTTCAATTTGGCTTGAAACTCAGGCCTCGGTGAAATATATAACCCAAGCCAGCTCTGAATTATTTGCTTTGGTCCGTTTTTGAGTGATCTCATTTTCTCGCTTTCCATCAATGTGAACAGAGAAAGAAAAATAAAATACAAACTTCTCAACAGCTAAAAACAACTGAACCAATAAATATAAAACCTGATATCAAACATGAAACATTTCAGCCTGAAAGGAATATGTTTTTGGACTTTTATGAGCAACTGTAGCATATACTGCCTGTCTGCTGCTGAAAACAAGCTCTGTGCAGTGTCTGGAGGGCTGGAAGCAGCTGAGCTGAAGTATCTTGCTTTACAACCTGCCCAAGAAGCTGGAGAAGCCAGTAAAGCTACAGAATTTACCCTGTATCATTACAAAACATTTAAACAGAAAGGCCAGGGCCTGCATGTTTGCTGTCCCGACGTCCCTCGTGATTCACAGCTCTGTAAAGCGGGTGCCATGCGCTGCCCAAACCACAGTGGCCACACCTGATCCCAGCTTCCTTCCTGCATTTTTCCAGGCACAGAGCCCACACGGAAGGTCTGGGTGATCTGGAATCAGATCCATGACCCACGGCATGGGCATGGAAAGCATTCATGACCTCTGTGCTGTGAACAACCCAGCAACCTCCACACCATGTTATCCCAGGCATTGGGAGCAGTTGCATTCAAGCGCTTCTTGAGCAGATTCCCCTTCCAGCAATGGACAACCTTCTTTTTAATAAACTCCCTCCTTTTTAATTTAATGTAATCAGCCATCAGCCTGCTGGACACCAAAAGATTCCCTTCAAAAGGAAAAACAGTTCAAAAAATAAAACCAACACTGGGCAAGCCATGCCAAGAGAAAAGGAAAATGTCTGGATTCAGCCTTTCTCACCCAGGCTGCTGGCTCTAAGCGTCCTTAAAATAAAAACAAATACATAATGGTTGGGCTGGACCTAGAGGAAGGACATGGTGGCCGTTCTTCATGTGCCTTTGCTTCCTCTCCAATAACAGCCAGAAAACCAAGGGCAGAAGTGAAGGGTGCAGTGTCCTCACACCAGCCTGCCGAGGTGACCAGTGGCCTGCATGGGAACTGCCCTGGTCTCCAGCCACTGCACTACTCCCTGCAGAGGAGATATTAAGTCACTGGGACCTGTCTGCAGGTCTGGCTCTCTCTGGGTTATTAAGCAGGGGTCAGCAAAGGCACCTGTAAGATATATTTACTTTCCGTGGTCTCCAAGCATCCTTTGGGATTGCTGAAGCATCCTCTGGGGAGAGTCCCCTGTAAACATCCTGCTCCTTTGCAGGGCCCTCCAAAGCACTGAGCAAACCTAACCTTCAATTATATTTCCAGCACTAACCCTGCTCCCCAGTAAAAACCTGGATGAAGTGTGAAACTCCCTCCTATTTTCTGTTCTGCTCTCCCCCTTGCATAGGCTATGTATGTTAGTGTGATAAGGGCATTTGCTCTAAGTGCTGGAAAACACCAGATTTACAATCACTGTGTGTCACTCTAAGGGCACACTGTCAACTTTAGAAAAACATCTGCTATAAACAGTTTTACTTACTCACATTACTAATAATACCATACAGTATTAAAAGTGAAAGGATTTTAAAAATCCAATTTACTTGTCCTTCAGCTTAGCCACTGAAAAAAATCAATGAAATAGGTTTCACTTTTGTTTAGAGTAATTTTCACTTACCAGCACCCTCATGCTAATGTGCTTGCTTTACAAGCAGGAGGGGACATGTTTATTTGCCTAGAAAAAAAAAGTGTACCCTGGAATTTGAAAGAAAAAAAAAAAAAAAAAAAAAAAAACACCTTCAAAAATAGGGTGAAAGAAATAAGAAGGCATGAAAACATTTCTATTGATTTTTTTTTTTTTTTTTATAAATACATGTTTTACAGAAATGAAACATTTGCAGAATGTAACCGAAGGTCATCCTTCATCAACAAAATAATAATTATGTAAGAGTTTAATGGCTGAACCTAATTCAGTTTATGTTAGCAAGAGATTACTATTATGGAGTAATCTTTGCTAAAATTAAGGGTGCTGTTTCTCTTTTTTTAAGGCAGGCTTAAAACAACAACAACAACAGAAAAAAAACGACAAGCATTAAGAGTAACCATTATAGCAAGTTTGGGTCTTAGACAAAGTTTGTGCTAGCCAAACTAAAACAGAAAAATAGGACCTCTTCAGAAAACGTGGAACCTAACCCCAAGGGGTTAATTAATGGTATAAAATATAACCCCAGGTTATACATTTGATGGGGGATAGGAAGGGAAAAGCCAAAGGAAAGCGCTCTGAAACAGATTTATGCATTTTGGTGTCTTCATTCTCATTGTGCCCAGGGTGGAAGGAAATTTGGTGTCCCCCCACCAGCATCTGGTGGGTCTCATCCCCTCCAGCCTCCTTCCACCTGCCCCCAGGCATCGTCCTCCCCAGAGCTACCGCTGGAAAACCCTGGCCCAGCATCCCCAAATTTGCAGAGAAGCCGTCCAGATACCCAGACGGCATAATTTCACCAAGGGTTTCCTGCTCAGACAAAGCTGATACAATGCATCGTCCCACAAAACGCTGCTCCAAGCAGCTCTTCAGCCCTCACTGCTAAATCCCCGTCATCACCACTTGGCATTTTCTTTTTCTCCCCCCAGCCTGCCTGTAATAAATCGACGTGATGTTATCTCAGGCCTCCTCCTTGCTTCTCCTGGAGCACCTCGCTAAAATTCGGCATTAATACACCGTGCCCCTGGAATAAAGCCTCATAAAATATTGTTAGGATTGCTAGGCAACCGGGAGGCACGGTGGGAGCTGAAAGCAGCCGAAGTGGGTGTAGCGAGGCTGCGCCGGAGAGCCGGATGAAAAAGGGAGGCTATTCTTTGTCTCTTCATGCCAGCAACGCTTTGCCTTTGGTTTTTTTTGGAGGGAGGCTGAGGTACACCGCTGCTGGTGCATGGAGGTGCACATCTGCTCTAACCTCAGGTTAATCAGCCGGATGAGAGATGCACCTATCCGGAGCTTTTTGATAGCAATAAAAGTAAAATGAAGTTTTTATGGTCATGAAATTACCCATATTCCAGCTGTTTGCATCCTCCAAACGCTTCTCTTGCAAGAAGAGAGGCCACGCTCAATAATGACTTGTTTTATGTGCCCTCCACCTCTTCCACACGCTGCAGCAGTGCTTAATGCTGACGGGCTCTGGAAGGAAGGGGAACAAATAAAAAGCAAGCAATTTATTGGCAGGGGCCAACACTAGTAATTGGCTATTTACAGATACATACGCAAGAATAAAAAGAAAATTGAATTGGGCTTGCAAGAACAAGAGGAGGAATTACGGGAGATGTAAACAAGTGAAGTTTATGGCTAGTTTCATTAGCTAAAATGATAAAAACCTGTCTCTGCTTTACCCCTCCTGTCTCCTTCCCTGTGCTCTTTTCACCAACAGCCCAGGCTCATTGTGAGTTTTGCTTCCCAGGGCTTTGTTTAGCATCTTGTTTTCTGCTAAAGCAGCCAGTACCCAAGCTGACCATCACATCGGTCTGCTTGGAGCCTATCTGGACTGTCAGCGTCATGGGCTGCTCTCACCAAGTCATTTTTGGATGCTATGAACAGCTTTTCTAAGCTCCTGGGGTGTCTGAAATCCATCATTCAAGCACCTGCAGAGCCTCCCCTGCTTTACTCCCATACCAACACCAGGCTTCATCTACTCTGTATTCAGGCTGGGCGTACTTACTCATCCAAGACATTTCATCAGCACAGATGGGGGTCACTGAAAATCAATGACGAGAGCAGGACTTGATGGTTTTGGTCCATCTCTTGTCAATGAAGATGTTTTCCGAGAGTCCAAGGCTCCTACATATTCCTATACAGTACCAAAAGGGACTGCAGTCAGCTACATACACATCTCTCAAGTCCAGTAACAAGTGCTAGGGCGAGGCTGTTGTTGGGATCAGGCATCCCACGAGACTGTTGTGTTGGAAGCTGTTTAGGGCTCCCCATCTCCTGCCACCCTGCTCTCTGTCCCCAGCAGCATGGGTCAGTTTTGGAGGCAGAAGAAAAGAGGCCAGACCTGGGTTTTCTCTCATTCGTCTCAGAAAACTCCCTCTTTGGTTGGCATCAGGGAGGAGCCGGTCCTCATCATAGCCATGGCAGTTATTTTAATAAAAAATGTGGCAGCTGGAAGTGTAAGAGGGATGGGAACTAGGGACCTTAAGAAAGGATAATTGCAGACTTGGAAGCAGTGCTAGAGTTAACAAAGGGAAGTTTAATCCAATTCTCAGCTTCTATTTTAGGATCCTTTTAACTTTCCAAATCAAAAAAGGACAAGGGGAGGAATAAAAAAATCTCAATCGCGCTGCAATTTCTTAAGCTTGTTCGCAGCCCAAAGGTGAATTTTTGTGCGTGTGAGGAGTTTGAAGAAAATCCATTCAGCTGTTTCAGAGGTTTCAGAGCATGAAAGCAACATCTGGTTTAAAAATCAAAAATAAAAGAAATTCCCTTTGCTCATCAGATTCAAAATGGGTTTTGGTTTCACGCCTCTGATTTGGTGTATCTGGAGCTGCCCTCTGGAGAAAGCTGGCCATTTCTGTATCGATTTGGAGGGGATGAAATTGTTTTGCAAACAAAAAGAGAAGATGAGGGGCAGGCAGAGAGGACGGCAGATGGGACTTACACCCCGAGCGTGCTGCTCACATCCTGTCCAACACGGCACAAGCCATGGTGGCAGAGGTGCCCTCCTGCTCCCTACATCCCCACTTTCATTAATTGCACAAAGGATCTGGGGGCATTCTGGTCTGCTCTGTGCCGTTTGCTGTGCTTAGTGCCGCGCTATAGATGGCAGTGCAGGATGGAGCTTGCACACCCACTCGCTGTGATCACCGCCCAGCGATGTCTGCAGCTCGTCCCAGGGCAGGGAATGGGGCTTTTTGTAGATCCATCTGAAATCTGCCAGGTTTTTACCTAGTTATTTAATGACAGCACTTGTCACCCTCAGAATTTATCATGACTCCATTGTCTCATCACAGGCAAAAGCGAGGTGGAAGCTCTCTGCAAAGCAACTGCTGCTTCTAAGAGAGCACGCAGGTGCTCAAAATCCTCTAGCAAATTTGGCCACGATGTTGCAACATGGGAATAGTTTGCATTTCAAAGGGACCGAACAGCTGATTTTTCTCTATGTTTCTCGGTCCAAGATCACATCTATGAAAATGCCCTGCTTGTACTGGAGTTTGCTGCTGTAGATGAAAGCACGCACCTTGTCAGCATGCTGTTGGTATTTATAAGGACGCCAAAATCTCCACAGATACAACCATCCACAGAAAATCTTGCTCAGTTTGTTCTCTTTTTGTACAGCTTCCTGGAATTCTGGGACTAGAAGGAAGAAAAGAAGCAAAATTCAGCTCAGTTCTGCAATAGAAAATGCAATGCTGGCAGGAATAGTGATGCTGCCGAAGAGATCATGACAGGAGTGCAGAATATCATAAACAATTACAGCAAGATGCTTTTGAAAAATCCCTCCAGGTACCCAGCTGCATCTGTTGATGTTTAAACACCTTTAGAAACCTGGCCATTGGCCCACTGCTCAAGATGTTAAAGAAAAAGGCAGAGAACAGCAACAGGCTCAAGAAAAGCAAATTCCTTTTGCCACCAGCAAAAGGAAAAACCCCAACTGTTTACATGAACAGGGTGAAGAAAATTGAAAAAAAAAAATAAATAAATGCGGTGACAGTTTGTTCCTATGTTCTTGGCAACTGATAATTGTCCTTGTCTTTGTTCAGAAGATGGAGCTGGACTGGCACTAAGTACCAGCAGGCTTTTTTTATTTTACCTTTGAGCCCAAGGAAGAGCTGCCTTCTGCCTGCCCTGGCCCAGGCTGGCAGGACGCTCCAGCACAGCCTGCTCTGACAAGGAGAGCCATAGCGCTTCTCTCTTACAGGATTTTATTGTCATCTTACACATCAAGAGGATTCAAATGACAAGAATGAATGGCAGTAGCCAACCTCATGGCTTGATATTCTGATGAAATGATGCCCTGGCACATCCATCATGCTGTTTTGCTGTCAAGAGAGCTCCCATCTCTGCAAGATGAGTGTGTTTTTCTTTTACAGTGTTGTTTCATTTTTATTTTTTATTTTTGAAAAAAAGGAGCAGAAAAAAAAGATGCAAGCATCTGTCCTCTAGCTTAACTACTACATAAATGTAACTTTAATACCAGGCACAGCCAGATACGTAGGATTCAGCTCTGAACAGAAGACATGACTGCACCCAGCCCCATCTGAAGGTGCACATGGGTGCAGCCTGCAGCACATGTAAGTATGGGGCTGAGCTTCTGCAAAACGCAGCAGCTTAGGTGAGCTGAAAGACTGGAGGAAGATTCATTTCTTGCCAGCAGCATACGTAGGCTCCTTGTGCCAGACCCTGCCTGTTTCCCAGCCGGCAGCTCAGCGAAGCAGAGGTGGACACAAGCAGGAGCAAAGCTCAAGGCGTGAGCGTGCAGCAAAGCAGCACGATGAGGACGTTTGCAGGGGCTGCAGGGCTGCAGATGCTGTACTAGTTGCCCAGGCAACACACACCTTTGCAAGGTGCCCCTTTGTCTTTTCCAATTTTTAAGTCAGGTGCCTCGCTCTAAAATGCAGATTTTCCAAGCCGTAAATAAAACTTGTCTCCTAATGCTCTTCCCCTCATCTTTTCAGTGCTTGCTACCAGCAGCACTGCTGGTGGCTAAATAAGACATGAAATTAAGAGCAGCTCCATGAGTGCGGCTTGCTCAGGGTGGGAGAGGAGGTCTCCAGCAATCTCCCACGGATCTCCCATAACCAGGGCTCATCCCCTCTCTGCTGCCTTAAAATCTCAAGGTTAATGCCTCGCAGGAAGGGGGGCTCAGTTAGCACTTTACCAGCGTGTCCCAGTTTTCCAGGATGCAGCCCTGTGGCTCTCACTCATTACCAGACACTGATCCCATTGTTATGGTGCAAAACCGCCAAGTGCTGAACGGAGCACGACAAAAACCAGCAGAGGGGTAAAACCTGAAATGAGCTGGAAATAATGCCTGCTGCATCCACGAGGCCCGGATTTGCTAATTCAACATTTGTGAGGTTGGTACGCTGTGGCGAGGAAAGGAAGGCGCTGTGCGTGGGAACGAGGTCTGTCTGAAATTATCCTTCCTAATGAAGGGTCAAGCAGGAGACAACCAGGACCATTGTCTGTGCACACCCAGCTAGAGAAGGGGACTGAAATGCAGGGAGAGGAGCCGGTGAGGAGACACTGCTCCCAGCGAGGAGGTGGCAGGTGAGGGAGCAAGAGCATGGAGCAGCAGGTTTGCACGTGAAGAGAAGGGGAAGGAGGAACATAGGATGAAATCACTCACTGCGTGCCCTGTGTAAGGCCCTGAGATATCCCCTGCACCCCAGCCAGGTACCTTCCAGTGTCCTCATGAGGCCAGCAGCCCTCGCTGGCAAGGTGACATCCCTGTGCACGGCAAAGGGTGGGGAGCAGTGAGCTCGTTCTCACTCCTACGTAGCACTCGGTCGCCCTATTTTGCTGCCTTCGCTTTGATGCAAGGAGCCTGTGGGGAATAAAACGCAGTGGGAGACTGCTTACGTGGTTTCTAAGCCATTAGTTTCTTTTATTGGCTGTTGCCTCAATAAAATAATAAAAAAAAAAAAAGAAAAGAAAAGAAAAAAAAAAAGAAAAAGAAGAAGAAAGAAAAGACGACGAAGAAGAAAATCAAGGAAAAGTAGTTCAAGGTGTGAAGAATTCATATGACAGAAAAATTCATAAAATGTTATTGGCTCTGTCCCCCTTGGCTCCAACCTCAATTGTCTCACCATGCTGTGCATTTATCCTTCTACTATTACATGTAATGACAGGGAAATTTTAGAGAGTCCTATGCAAAAAGCCAGCCTGCCCCCACCCCCTGCCAAGCGAGGCCCATGCTGGCTCGAGCTCACATCACTTGGCATCTGATTTCAGCCTAGCGGGGTGTTTCAATACCAATAAACATCTTGTTTTCACGCAAAGAGCTGTTGCAGCTACATCCTTTCCCCTCTTTTGTGAGCATCCAAGGTTCCGTGTAAAACTTTTCATCGATCACATAAACAGCAGCTCAGCTTCCCTACAGGCCCCGGCTGCACAAAGCGCTTTGACATCGGAAGATGCGAGGTTCGATAGGAAACTCATCCCCTCAAATCCCCTGGGCTTTGCCCTCAGACAGGGTGTGATGGGGAGGAGAGCAGGGAGACAAGATTTGCCTTGTCCCAGCTGACTTTGAGACTGTGTGCATGGAGGCATGCAGCTGGCCTGCCACCACACCAGGTGCCGAGAGGTGATCATTAAGGATTTAATTGGTCTGAAAGCTTCCTGAAGTGCTGAAGAGAGACCTGCACCACGCAGCGTGGAATGGAAAGCCTTGTGAGCTGAGAAGGGTGAGAGAAGTGGCCTGAAACCCAGGTGAGTTCTTTCCCATCCCTGTCCCCTCTGTCAGACCTGTGGCACTGTCACCTCTTGTGCAAACACAAAACCTCTGCAACAGCAGCCATGCACTGCTCGGGGGGAATAAGATTAATGGGAGCTACTGGGAGCCTCATCAGTCCTCATTCAGGAGTCAGAAATCCCGATCGAAACCTGTCGTGACTTGTGGCTGTGTGCTGGCACCAATTCAACCTCGTTTGGATAACGAAGGGCAGATCCTGTTCCAAGCTGTGTTGTAAAACCGCTGTGACAGGGTGTTTATCACAGGGGGCAAAAAGGGCACAGTCAAAATTTGCTGAGTCTGCTGCTTGCAGGTGGCAGTGCGTGACAGTGCCCCGGTGGCACGGTGGCATCCTCCATACACTGATGCCACCTTCCTCCACCCAAAGGTCTGGCCGATGGTGGCAGCAACAGAGCCTAACTGCGATGAGTTCCCCATGGGATTGATGGGAGAGAGCATCCTCTGGAGGTGTCCATTCTGCCTTGACACTGACACTTCAGGAGAGTGATTCAAGCAGCAGCAACTGCTTGATATCCACATGTGCTGGGAGAGGAGATGTCTAGAGCTATCCTTATTTCATCTTCGGGGACCAAAGGAGGGGCTTGCGTCATTCTCGAGGTCCTGCCAAGTGTGGACTTACTATTAAACAGCTCTTATCCATGGAGAAAAAGGTATAGAACCCAGATGGAGTTCGGTGGCCAAGCCAAAATCCAACACCTATTCCACTCAAGAATACTCAGACAACTGCTTTTTTATGCCTCAGCTAGAGGAGGTGACAGAGCTGGGTTACAGAGTTGTTGTTTTATTTTTATCATTTTCCTTCAGTAATTTTAGAGATTTTTCCATAGCTTTTCTTATAGGTAAAGCCACTCATAAATGTAAAGGTGAAGCCTGTTTCCATACCAATGTTTTTCTCCCTCTGCTTCTAATACAGTTTTATTTGTAGGCTGGTGATAATAAGAACTCGGCTACTATTGATTTTTTTTAAAAAGCATATATAACTCTGAAGCACTGTAGATATTGCATGGACTTTGGAACAAGATAAGAAAAAAAGGTAATCACATATGCAACCTTTCCAGCTCTCTAATTAATCTGGACAGCAAACTCTAGCTGTGGTTTCAGGTCCTAGAACAAACTGACTACCTCCTCTGCATGTTCTCATTTTCTACAGAAATTTATAATTACTCAATGTAAATCTTTCAGACCCCACAGGGATCCCACTTCTGACACATTTTTTTTAACAGATAGGAGAACTGACATGGTCCTGTCCCTTTGAGATTGACTGCTGCACAGCTAAAAAACAGAAATATTTGCTTGAATTCTTCTAAAATAATAATTTCCCTTTCTCAGAACGACCTGAAGATGGAGTGAAACAGTTAAAACAAGCTGCTAGAATGTACTGCAGGGGATGAAGGATAGAAGTCAGAAAATGATAGGTCCAGCTTCCCAGTGACCCGATTTAGGAACAAATCTTTCCTTCTGGAAGAGCTTGTCCCCGTGTGCTCGTCCTGTCCCCCTGCTCTGCTGCACTCCTCACCCAGGCTCTGCGGAGATCAATGGGATTAAATGAGCACAAATGAGATGGGAGCCAGGCTCCCTCGCTGCTGGGGGAAGTCAGCGTGGAAGCTGGCCTCGATACATCTATCTAAAGCTCTGTATTGAATCTCGTCTGACAGCTCCAATAATGATAATAGATATGGCCAAAGCTGCTCCGTGTTTTCTTTGGAGGAGGCCAGGTTCCTCCTTCTCCCTCACAGACAGGCTCCCCGCTCTGCCACCGTGCATCTCCGATGTATTTTGACTGTTTGATAAGCCAACTGTTCTCCTCACACTGCCAGAGGCCAAAGGGACAAAGAAGTATGACCTGCTACCTGGCACACTTAGTCCAAGCCCTTACTGGGCTAACTAGCCCTTCTGCATGACCACACACCCGGGAATCCCTCTGGCTCAGAGGTTTGCTAGCACCCAGGGGCATCCCAGGCTTCACCTTTAATTTAACCTGAAACCTTTCTTGTTTGGCACAACAAAACAATGGATACCACTGGGATGCCACAAGTGCATCCTGCAGACTTCTTCTCCAGGCAGAGGCTGCTGCTGCGGAGCAGCCAGCTCCCAGAGCCAGGGACAGAGACGCACGGTGTGGTGTGGGCACAGGGATGAGGTGGTACAAGGATGGGGCACTACAAGGATGTGGCGCTACGTCTGATCACCCAAAGCCAGGCTAAGCTACCCTGCAGCTCAGCAACAGAAAGTCAAGCCCCATCAAATCCCAACATGAAAGGCCTCAAGAGAAGCAATAAATCATGCAGGAAAGTTAAAGCAGCCAGACTTCATTATGTTGTTATCCTTGTGCACATATCAAAAATCCCTTCCGACAGTTGGTCCCTGCGGCAGGGCCGTGCTGAGCCACCGGTGGAGGAGCCCCACAGCTCAAGGATGCTCAGCTTCCAACCCGCCTCACAGCCCAAAACAAGCCAGGCTCTGCAGGGCCATGCCACTAAACAAGGCAGGTCAGGCAGCGACAGAGCAGCTCAGGGACACTGATAAAAACAGGGGAGATGAACCCGAAAGCAGAGGCCATCCCACGCGTTTGGGCAGCTAAGTAAGCAGGGAATAAATTGGGCTGCTCACACCATGAGGCACAGAGGGCAGGTGGGTTGGCACCTCTGTAAGCTCTTGGCACACTCCATCCTCCTCGTGTTTGTGCTGGTGATGGGGTGCTCTCCAGAGCATCATCAGGTTTTATGGCTGGTACGCATTATTAGTGCTTCACAAGTAAATAATGTCATATTTCATTGTTTATTGCTGAAAATGCACGGTAAAAGGCTAAAGCCTGAAAAGTGCAGAAAATAATTTATGTGGGAGGAATGAATTTCCCATCACGTCAAACCGCTGCTGGAATTTATCACAGTGCCCTTCAGTTTGGGTCTGAGTCGAACATTTTTAAAGGTCTGTCCTTGTGATGCATTTAGGCTCAGGGAAGCTGAAGGTTATTGGGAAGAGTGGGAATTGCTGCTGGAGTACGAGAAGGAGGAGCATGTTCAGGGCTCCAAGGAGCCCTTCCTGCAGCATTCACAGGAAAACTGCCTGCACAGCAGCACCAGGAGCATCCTGGTGACAGGATACAATGGCAGGAAGTTCAGTAGCAGCTCTGAGAGAAGCTGAGCTTTGCTGTATTTCTGCAGTTCTTCTTGAAATACAGAAATCAGTGCAGGGGTGAATGAGGTCCCCTGGCCAACCTTGTGGGCCATGCTCAAATCTGTCCTAAGAGCCAAGCTCAGAGTCTCATTCCTCACTTTGGTACTCAGCCCTGGTAACTGTGGTGGATTGCAGATGTAAATATTTCTTAGATGCAGTAGCATTACAGGATGAGGCCAGGAAACTTCAGAAATAGATTTTGAAACTGCTGTCCCTACCACTGCTTTTTCCTTGAGAAGCTGACGTGCTGCTCGGCACACGGGCAGGAGTGTCAACCTAAGGGAATAATTGTGCTTTAAAGCCACTATTTTTGTCCGCGCCATTTATATAAGTATACATTTATATGTGTCTTGTCAGATTTGCACCTGAACTCCCTTCCCAGGCACTGCCACCAGCTTCTTTCCAAGATACAATTCTCTCTAAATTAAAAGAACAGCCGACAAAGCCAGGGGCAGCACAAGTGTCCTTATTACAGAGGTAAGCTCTCCACTCCTCGAAGTGCCCAGAAGATTTGGGGCTGGACACTCCATCCTTCGTGGAACCCAGCATTTCTCATCTCTGCATATGGCCGAGGTGCATCCTGCCAAAAAGCTGGGGCTGGTGTTGGTAAGTCAAAACCTAGAGGGACACCTAATGGTATAAAAACACAGGGGGCTCAAATAAAGCCCCCTGGTTTGGAGGAACCTCATCTCCAGTTTTCTGGCACTGGTGGAAAGGTTTCAGCTGTGACCTGTCCTCTTCCACGCCTCCCACTCCATGTTTCCAGGCCCAGTGTTTTGAAATGCCGTCTCGCAGAGTTGTAACTGGTTAAATATTCAACAAAATAAACTGCAGGAGCAAATCAGGCAGCGAGAGATGCTTTTACACACAGACCTGTGATCACAACCTGTGACATTCCAGGGGACTTATTCATACAAGTGCCCGAACTTAGATAAGCTGGTTCCAGGGACAATCTGACCCGGATCCATGCTGCTGGGTACTTAAATCTCAGCCTAGCTATCTTAATCCAAGTCCTAAAAACTTATTACAGAGTAACCCAAACCCCACCCCATGTAGCTGTGATGACCCGAAGGCCCATATTTGACTTACATAAGATAATTCTAAGGATTGCTTCTTATAAACAAACCCATTTACATTTAAAAAGAAAAAGAAAAGGTGTGACTTAGAGCTGAAATTTTAGAAACTGAAGAAATGCTATCTAGACAACAGAAGAGAAAATATCAGGATGCACTGGCACGTGAGGTGACAGTAACCTTGAGATGATCCTTTTCTAACATTACAGGTAGCTGGACCATCAGATGGATGACCAGAAGGAGCAGGGATGACAAAGCAGCACTTATGGAAACACATATTTAGAAGAAATGCGTTAAAAAAAATAGTAACCTTTGTTATTGTGTACAGCCCTTTCCATAACTTCCAAGCACGGCTGCCCTGACATCTACCTCACCTATCCTGGTCCATCAACGAAGCTGGTGAAGGGTCTGGAGAACAAGTCTTACGAGGAGCAGCTGAGGGAGCTGGGACTATTTAGCCTGGAGAAGAGGAGGCTCAGGGGCGACCTTATCGCACTCTACAGGTACCTGAAAGGAGGCTGTAGCGAGGTGGCAGTTGGTCTGTTCTCCCATGTGCCTGGTGACAGGACGAGGGGGAATGGGCTAAAGTTGTGCCAGGGGAGGTTTAGGTTGGATATTAGGAAGAACTTCTTTACTGAAAGGGTTGTTAGGCACTGGAATAGGCTGCCCAGGGAAGTGGTTGAGTCACCATCCCTGGAGGTCTTTAAAAGACGTTTAAATGTAGAGCTTAGGGATATGGTTTAGGGGATGATTTGTTAGTGTTAGGTCAGAGGTTGGACTCGGTGATCTTGTAGGTCTCTTCCAACCTAGACTTTTCTGTGATTCTGTGATCAAGGAGCAAAGAAGCAAACCTGGCTAGTCAGGTGGTCAAGAGGCACAAGAAGGAACTATTCCTGTTTCTTTTATGGCAAAGACTTCAGTTTCATGATCCTTGCTAACTAGGATAACCACAAGCAGTGGTGGAGCTGAGCCTGCTGAGTTACGGCCAGCACAGGTCACCCCGTGAGAGGCTGCAGCAGTGGCAGGGGACGTGGCAGGAAGCTGTTATGTTATCCCTGCTCTAGGCGCAATCTTATGCAGTGCTTTACATAACACAGTCCTAAGATTCTGGATGAACAATTTATTTTGTCACCCTTTAAAAAATCCATCACTTTGAATGAGTCATGTACAGTGACTTCACCAGGCTTTGACATACCAATGTTTGTGCAATGACTTGCACGGACACTTCTTGGGACGCCCTTGCCAAAATTATGGCATAACAAAGCAGTGCTCACATGCAACCACCCGATCAAGATACCCTCGCTATGCCTTCCAGGAAAAAACATGGCCTTACACCTTGTGCTGGAAATATAGCTTGTTCACTTTGTATTTGCCCAGGAACATTGTTGTTGCTTGCTTCTGGGACACAGCTTTGTCTTTCATTACATCACAGATAAATCGTCGCACACAGAGCATGTAGAATATATTTTTGTAAACTCAGATTATGAGGTTCAACTGAGAGAACCTGAAACACACATTTTTATTGAATTGGTCAAAAAAATGCAGTGCTCAGAGTTAATTAGCTATTCAGATACAATATAGCTTTTATAGGCATCATTTCTTAGAATGAAAAGGTATATAATGATATATTGTAAAGATTATGGAGGAAGATTGGTATGTATCAGGGATATTACTTTAACTGAAAAACATCAGAAAAATGTCCTAGTTTCTATGTAGTTCCAAAGCTCAGTATATGGAACAAAACATCCAGGGGAATTAATTACTTTTTTTGTTGATTTTTTTTTTTTTTTTGGTGAGCTTTTTAAATCCCAAGGAAATCTACGTACAGGAGGGTATCAGTCATCCATACACAGAACTACATAAAGTATCATTAGAGACCCCTCCGAATACATTGATTTTTTATCCAGCAGCAGTGTATCAATATTTTAACCACTGACAACAAGATGTAGCCTTCATTATGAAGTATTTTCCTTTGGGTAACTAAACCACTATGTATCAGGGAAAATAAATAGGTTGCCTCCCCACAGCTTCTGCCTATGCAGAAAGTGAACTCCTCACACTGCTCTGGCAGAGGAGTGTTGATAAGAAATTTAATATATTGCTCCCTCCTCCCACCAGCAGCTGTCTTATCTACTCCCACTTCACATTATCTGAGCTTTTTTTTTTTTTTTTTTTTCTCCCACCCCAAAACCATGATGGGAGGACTCCTGAGCTTTCCAGGCCTGGACTGTGCTCATTTCCAGCCCAGTATTTATTCATGGCCGGACTATATCTATTTGTCTCTATGCCAACATCATAATGTGATGAAATCGCTCTTCTACCTGGCATTTATCTCCCACCAACCACCTTCCAGCTCAGCTATTATTTAGCCAGACTAAACAAACACAGCTTTATGGGGCACATCTCCCAGGGGGCAAGGAATGCCACTGATGTGCTGAACCCCACTAATTGGACCCCAGTGAGCCAGTACATTCAAGCACAGGGCTGCTCCAAATTGGGCACGGAAACAACTTCCTAACCCTGAAGATCTTACAGGCAGAACATACAGTGGTGTACCTCCAGTTACAAAGCTGTGATTTTTTTTTTTTTTTTTTTTTTCCCCCCTCCTATCCGGTTGCCTTGTTCCGAGCATCTTTTTTAATGTAGCTGTTGATCCAGCTGGGTGTAGAGTCCATACGTACAGGCTCTTGGCACACAACTAGCTGATAATATTAGCGCCTCTGACTTCTAGGAGTCCATGCAAAGTTCACATTAAAGGCCTAGACCTGCTGGATCATTTCATCAGTTTTCCTCTTAACTTAAATTTCCGCTTATGGTAAACTAAATGAATGCATTTTGCTCAGCCTAAAGAAATTTTGCTCCTAACTGTTCTGCTATAACATCTTAAGTTACTTGCCAACACCAAAGCTGAACCAGCTCCACTGCTTGCTAGTTTTGGTGTTTCTTCAGTGCAGAGATCTGCCATTTCCCATACGGAGACTATCTGAGCTCTGCCACGATCAGTAGCAGTTTTCTGATCTATATCTATAGAGTCTGAAGTACTCCATAATGAGATAACTCCCCAGCAATATTTATATCCCAAGTAGCAACTCAGAGTCCCTACTGCAACTTGTTCAGCCCTGGGAATCTAAAACAAATTCCCTAAAGTATCTCGGGAGATACTTTCATGATCTGTCATGACTACACTCAAAAGTAAATTAGACCCAAAGATTCAGGCTTATCCAGCCTGGCCCTCCTTATTCCCATGCAGTCCTTTTCATCATCAACACCAAATGCTACCCACTGTGGTTTTTCTTTTCTTTTTTTGGCCAACAGTTCTTTCCTTTCTGAGTAGTTCTTTCTTCTCCACACCTGTGCCCCAGTCATAATTGCTATTCCACAGTGTTTTTCTTACCCTACATCATTTGGTTTCACGGCCTGTGAAAGAAATACATGTTCTTCCATTTTACAGCCCAGCCCCCTGTCATTATTATACAAGAAATCCCTACTGCTCATCACACCTTGTTCACAACCTGGATTAGGAGTACTCCTTTCATTACACTGCAAATAACAATGTGGTGTTATTTTGCTTTCCTGAAAGCCATTAATCCATTAATCTAAGCTACTTAGCAGTATTAGAAATGGAAAAGCAGCTCAGTTCTCTTTGGAATTTGCTGCAAAGTTTGCCTTTTTAAACCTATTGCTCCCAGGGTGCAGGAGCCTACATGGCAAGAGCAAGCACTGCACAGGCACCGTGCACTGCACACCATGCCACTGTGTCATCAGGAGGCTGTTCCCACAGGTGCCATCACACCCCCATTTGGGGGAGTGCCTTTTCACAATCCCCAGCAGTGTGTTGCTGCCAGCAGGAGCATGGGGTGATGTGTTCACCCAATGCTGTGATGGGAGGCAGTGTAAATACATCTGGGATGCCCAAAAGGTCATGGTGTTAAGGAAGAAGGCACATCTGAAGGACTTGGATAGAGTGAAGGGAAAGTTTGTGGGAAGAAGGAAACATCTCTGAAGGAGTTAGCTCATGCTGTTCTCTTGTTCTCATAGAATTCTTCACATGGAGAAACTGCAGTGATGGCAAAACCCTATGTGTGTCATTGGCTCAAACCACTATCAGACATGTAGCTAATGCTCAGGGCATGACGTGCCTTTTGGTGCCTCATGTGGTTTTCCTCCTTCCCACCATTTCTGCGAGGTGGGGTTCAGCCTTGGCTGCTGCTGATGCCAAGTAGCTGATGTTTCTCCTCCCTGCCATAGACGGAGGGCAGAAGACTTCCCAGGTCTGCCCTTTGAAGGTGCCCATCCACCTCCAAATCGTGACCTCCTTCCTCCATGCATTGCCCACAAGGCCATCTGGATTGCTGCGTCCCAGCAGCTTTGGGGGCACTGCAGGCTGGAGGCAGAGGTTCACAGGTTCAATGCAGGGCAAGCTAGGATATAAGCCAAGCTCTGAGATGGACTTAACAGATGACGTGAAAAATCAGTCATTCATTTCTGGGTCATTGACTTTCCTCTGCCATGGACTAGCAACAGGATTTCAACAGGATTTTTTTTTTTTTTTTTTTTTTTCCCTATCAAGTTCTCAGCTTTTTCTCTTTTCTTTC
This sequence comes from Nettapus auritus, assembly GCA_011076525.1. Lineage (NCBI taxonomy): Eukaryota > Metazoa > Chordata > Aves > Anseriformes > Anatidae > Nettapus > Nettapus auritus. Next base: position 4,075,167 of record CM021778.1, read on the forward strand.
TTTCTTTCTTTATTTTTTTTTTCCTTAAGGATACAGGTACAGTCCACTTGGCAGTGGTCATAAGATGCCAATGCAAAATCAGAGAGATTTTTTTTGAGACTATTGTTATCCCTAAAAATAACCTACACAGGGCAAGGACTAACACTTATTTTTAGTGAGAACATAGAACATAGAACCTTGCATCAACCTTATTTTTTGGCTAAACCATATTAACTGGTTTCCTAAGGCAGAGAGTTAGTAATATTTGGTGCCCACCAAATTCAGACTTCAAGGAAATGTCACAATGAAAACAATCACTGCTGTGACAAACACCTGAATGGGAAAGCACCCACACTTTCAATGTCTCTGAGTCAAGAGAGGTAGGACCCAACACAGGATTATGCAACTGTGTCATGAACTTGTCTGTTCATGCCAAGCTGCCGTAGAGTGTTTATTACAAACAACCCCTCTCTGAAGGTCAGAGCAAGGGTCAGGCAAAGGTGAAGTGAGATACAAATAGTCTTGAGATAAGTCAGATGGTAACTCCCAGAAAGTCTCACGTCACCACCCGGACTGAGATGCACTCATTTGTCAGCTCAGCATCAATCAGAGCATCTGGTGCTCCTAATATGTACAACACCAACCCATGCACCCAGTCAACTTCCTTTAGAAGATAACAGCTCAGTCTACAGGAAAGGAATTGCTCATTTTAAAGTCCTCAATGAAGACCTAAAGATGTTGTAATACACATCTTTACAAAGCATGTAACCTTGTGCCATGGTGCTACGATCACCTACAAACACCATCCAAATTGCAAAACTTTCTCCACTGTCATAACCTTCTTGTACCACATCCATACCTCTAGGTTACTGTTATTTTTCTGTGCCATTCTTATGAGGCAACCATTATAAAATTAGTGTTTTCCCCTTCCTTGTGCTTCTCTTCCAACCACTGCAGAAAGATTTTTCGTGAGCCCTGAGCTGCTATTTGGAATGGATGGTGCTTTAGTCAAGATCTGCTCATGGCTGTGGAACGACAAAATTTCTCTTACAAAATGCTCAGTGAGCAAAGTTGACTTGTAAAGTCTTCATGGCCTATCGGGGCAAATAGGGTAATTCCTGCATTTGTTAAAAACTGTTCCTGACCCACCCCAGAAGGAAGCGGGCAGCACTTCCTCTTCACAACATACAGAAATAAAGATATTTTAAACAAAATCTTAAGTTCTGCCAAAGTTAATTCAGCTGCCAGAAAAGATCCCGTCATACAATATTCCAATAACCTTTTCAGTTTTCTTTCCCTTAGCCTTTTGTAAACCAATTCTGACACCTGCTTTATGATTTACCTTTTCACTGTAACTTGGTTTTATTTATTTTGGTATAGGAGCCCAGGAGCATTACTCAAGAAGTTTTTACTTACTATTGCAACAGAGAAGCTAGCTGAAATTCTGAAAACATATATTTGAAATAATTTGAACCTTAGTTATTTCAGCCAGACGCTTATCTATCACACAAACTATGTTTTTCAGATTAGCATATTGTTCTACCTTTGCCTTTCACTCCTCCTCTTTCACAAGTGGAGGCCAACCCCTAAATCACGATTGGACACCAAAGACTACACATTGTGAAACTCTCCTTTTTCCTGCAGACCCGGGACAGAGGGTCACACGCATCAAGACACAACTCAAAGCCAACTAGAGAAGAGACAAGATGAACCTTCTTCCTTCCCTCTCCTCTGAAACCTGGGCCCTTTTGCTTATTTTTGTAGGCCTCGTGATAGCGTGAGTAAATTATTCTTTATTGGCTCTTTGCTCTTCCTCTTCTTGCTATTGTTCATTCTCATGCAACCAGCCTGCTGAAGAGCAAACAGGTAGGTGTGAAAGGCTCTGGGAAGTAGCAGAGAAGTCTAAAGGTTGTATGGATGAGGGATCTTATTAAGGTCTGGAATGTTACAATGTTTTTACCAAGTGCCAAGACAATAATTAAATTATAATGGTGTCAAGTGTTTGTTACCACAGGTTGTATTTCTAAGTATAGGCTACTGTCCACATAAACAGCCTGAGGAAGGCTGTGCCTCTCTAACTGCACACTCATAGGATCAGCCCTTACTCCTTGACCCCTTCCGTAGTGCCCAGGTGAGGTGCTCCACGTGCAGGCACCAGCAACAGGCATGGCACACTGCAGAAATTCAACATGCTGTGCTCCTACAGGAACATCACCACATGTACTACCCCCAGCCCACCCTTGCAGGGGGAGGAAAGGAAGCCCAGAGCAAGGTCAGCTCTGGCCCCTGGCTTTCCAGATTAACTCCATGAGGCAGAATTTGTACCCTGTTGCTATAGAGGCAGCCATGCCAATGAGAAATGCTTTTGTCTGCTTAACTGATGCTATTCATCACTTCAGCATCGTAGGGCCAGCCAAAAAACCCTTCTGCTGGGACGTGCAGCACCTCCACTGGAAGTCCCTGCCTACAAGGCTGGACTGACAAACTTTGTGGTGTTGACAAGCCCTTAGGCAGAGACAGCATATTGGTACTCATAAACCTTAGTGATTAATGTGGTGCACATGGGCACAATACATTTATCTACCCTGGGCAATGCTCCAACCACAGTGGTTCAGTAAGCTCTGAAACTTTTGGCCATGTTTTTTGAACCCTTTCCTATGATTTGGATCACTCAAAAATTAATTTGGGGCAGGCTCTTCCAGAAAGAAAAACCTTATTTTTGACCCAGACCTTCCTATTTCAATGACTGCTGGCTACCGTTCTCCCGCTCCCTCTGCAGCCACTTTTAATTTCATTGGGGCAAAAAGGAAAAAGCCCAGATGCCTTTGCTCTGCTATCTGAGCTAAAATAGATATTTCAGTGCCATCAGCACCAGGAGGCTGCTCAGATGCCTTGTGTCTGTCCGGGGCAGCACTGTCCCAGTTCACACATGAACAACCATCAGGCATTTCTGGTTCATTTCCATGGTAAGAAGATCTAATGACTATTCCCTGGCTTTATACTGAATGGCCCTTCTCGGCCTGCTGAAAACCATGTCATGTTTTAACCATAAGAGCATTAGATTTCATTGGCAGTGTTTCAAGCAGATTAGGCCTCGCCTATGTTTCTGTAGCATTGCTGGGCTTTGCAACCAGCTGAATCTGGCATTTCCTGGTACTCCAGCTCCTCAGCTGCCCGTGAACTTTACACGTGAGAATCCACAAACGTTTTACACTTTGCACTGAAAGAACATTTGACAGAAAAGGTTAAAAATTGACAGGCTGAGCCCTGTGAAACATTTCTGCACCCACAAACACTCTGTTCCCTGGTTTCTGCCCGGTCTTTTGGACCACGGGATGAGGTCCATTTCTGTGCTCCAGCAGAACCCGGGCTGGGGACCCTGATGCTATTGGGGCCCTGCCAGGTTTGAAACAGTAAGCAGTCATAATCTCAAGGGAAACCCCTCTCTTTCCCCAACTTTAAAGCAAGGTTCCCCCAAGACATGGACGGAGCAGCCACTAGCTCGTGGCCCAAACAGGATCTCTGATAACAACCCTCTGCTGAACCCTCGCAGTTTTACATCCCTTCTGCAGTGAACCGCTCACTTGGGAAGCTGCAGCTGCTTACCAAAACCAAATATTTTGAAGAGCTCTTTCAACACAAAGACGAGCTTCAAAGGGCTGCAGCCCAGGCCCTTGTTGAGAAACAGAAGGCCCCGAGGTAGAAGTAATAACTTTACAGCTGCCAAAAAGGGGTGCTTCAGAGGAGAGAGATCTGCAAGGCTGTCAATAAAATCTAAAGAGAACACCATCAAGACAAGACTTCCTAATGCATGACTGAGCTAACTCAGGCTAAGGGGAGGGAGAACAATAAATGAAATTAAAGCACAGCTTGACAAAAGCCCTGTTTGGGACATCACTTCTGGCACGACTTTGATTTCTTTTCAATGAAAACATGTAAGCTTGGTGTTCCTTCTTCCAGCTTTCTTTTCTGCCTCTCCTTCAGTTGGAAATGAGCTCCTCATCTGCATTTTGCTGAAGGCTTTAAGGTCCTGTTTCCACCAAAGCACCTAGGCTTTTACAAGGCAACAGTTTTTACCCTGAAACCATCTTTCTAAAGGTGCATGGCAGCAGTGAGCCTTGCCATGTTTATTTTGCATGGCAATTTTCTTTTAGGCTACTTTTTCCCACCTCCTCACTTGACCTCCCCTACACAGAGTCAAGGGGACATTGCTGCAGTCCCAGGGCTTCAGGGAGCTTGCAGCCCCACAGTGACACAATGCTCAGTTGTGTTTTCTGCCCCACAGATATGGAATCTGGCCATTTGGTGTGTTCAAGAAGCTGGGAATTCCTGGGCCAAGACCTCTGCCTTTCTTTGGGACGTGCCTGGAATATCGTAGAGTAAGTGACTGAAGCCCTCCCGGCTCCAGAAATATCTGCGTTTGCTCATACAGCTGTAGCTGAGCAGATACATGACGATGATAGGTTATCTCCAAATGCCAAGCTCCGCTCTAATGCACAGGTTGTGCAAAGGCCAGCACGGGATAATGGCTCAGGAGCACAGACCACGGGGCCTTTCCTCCCTGTGCCTCCAAATGAGCACTTGCAGGTGGCTGATTTACAGCTGCCCTTTTACTGGGGGCCTGGCAAGCAGCTCATCCACAGCTTCCTTCACACAAACGTGATACAAGCACCGTCCTTCAGTGCTTTCAGGGAGGGGAACAGCGGGGGCAGCTCCAAACATCAGCTTGAAGACATTCCTCCCAAGCACCTCTCCAACATCATCCCTTTCACTGTGTCCTGAGTTTGTTTTTAAATTTCTTTCCACAGGGTTTCTTGGACTTTGACAATGAATGCTTCCAGAAATATGGGAAAGTGTGGGGGTGAGTACTTGTATAAAACAACGATCCTTTCTTAAGCTAAAACCAGAACCCATACAAAGGGGAGAAAAAAAAGTCTGTAGGAAATATCTTCCCCTGCAGCCCCGAGGGTGCAGCATGCAATAGTACAAGTGGGGGCTCACCTTAAAGCCTATGAATTGCAGGGCTGTGCCGCTGCCACACTGTACAGAAATTGCTTTAATCTATACTACGAAAGCTGTTTCAGAGCCAATAACAAAAGGTCCTCACCCATTCCTAACAAAATCAATAACAAAACCACTGTTTATGGAGGAACGTGGAGCTGGGAAGTCAAGTTCTGGTTTCAAACAGCAGAGGAGGGTGAGCAAATTCCAAATGCTGAGCAAAGCCACAAGTCCAGATCCTGCCCTGCTGCAGTGGAAGCTTTGGCATTGCTCTGCTCTGGACATCTCCTATGGCTTTTGTAGCTGCTGTTATATCTTGGGCTGCAAACATACAAGTTCTCTGTAATGCATCTATCGGCCCCTGCAGCAACTTAAAAATTTGAGACTGGGAAAGATATCTTTGCATGAAAGGGGAAGACATGTAAACCTGCTTAAATCTATATCTGTTCCAGGAAAACATTCAGAACTGGCAGCTTAAATTGACAAAAACAAGGATCAAGTTTTATCTCCGAGGATATTTCTGAGCTGCCAGACCAAGTCTCCAGGCACCCAATTCATGAGGCTGGAAGGGGTCGAACAAGTTTCCTTCTAATACTGTAATGTGTTTAAGTGCCTGGAAAAACACAGAGTCTAGGGAGAAAGTGAAGACACTTGCTTCATTTAGTATCTGCTCCTTTGAGGGTCTGAGCCCGGCTCATTTCCCAGTGAATTTGGAAGGTGCTTAGCCCCCTTTATCATTTACAAAAACAGATGGGAGATGGCCTGGGAGTCCTCTTCCATCCCTTATTTATAAATTCTTGTACTTCAGCACTTGTAGTACAGCAAGGCTGGTGATGGAAGAGCATTTGACATGTTTTGTTTCCCAGGTATCAGCCTGCAGCTCAACTATCTGGGGTTGTTCATCTGTCTCCCCTTCTCCCCCCACCAGGATTTATGACGGCAGGCAACCTGTGTTAGCTATCATGGACCCCAAAATCATCAAATACGTGCTGGTTAAGGAGTGTTACTCCACCTTTACCAACCGCAGGGTAAGAGCAGCAGCACTGTGATGTACAAGAGACTCCAGAAAACAAAGTACAGGAGGAAACAAGCTTGAAGCAGGGATTCCCATAGGGTCTGCATGACTGCACTATGGGGATTACTGTAAGCGGCCACTGTATGTCACTGTTCCCCTGCCTTACAACAGCCTGGGGACTGCACACCCGGGCTATATGCCTGCACTTCAAATTCTGCTTATCCCTCTGCCTATATACACACAAATAGGGTGAATTTGAGCCTGTGTGAGCATGCAGGAACCTGCCGGGGTCCCAATAGTCCCCGTGCCACCCTGCTGCTCCCAGCTGCGGTGTGCTGGGTGTCACGGCCAGGTGTGGGCACACATGTGCCCAGGCATTGGGCATACTTGGTTACTTGTTCTGGATATGAAAATAACCTCACATGGCTTACTGCAGGAAAAAAGCATTAGGTATTTGCACATGTGTATACATTCCCTTCTTGCAAGGAAGCTGCGAACTTCTGAGGTTAACACCTTGCCTTTTCCCTCCAGCACATGGATCTAGCAGGAGTGGTGAACAATGCTGTCTCATTAGCTGAAGACGAGCAGTGGAAACGGATTCGTACTGTGCTCTCTCCAACCTTCACCAGTGGGAAGCTAAAGGAGGTAAAACAGAGGATCGAGTGCAAGCTAAATCAGAAAGTCAGTAGGCTGCTTTCAGGCTGAGATAGTCACAGGGGTCTGATTTCTGTAGTCAGAGCTGGGCAGCTGAGCTGGCCTGTTTAATTTATGCCTAATGTAAAAAGAAAGAAAAAAAAACTTAACAGAAAGATCTTATTTGTAAATATTCATGAAAACCCCTGTAGTCTTTGTAAGACTGTCTTAAAGGAATGAAATGTGCTGTACTTTAGTGACCATCTTTGTTTTGTGTTACAGATGTTTCCTATAATGAAGCACTATGGGGAAATACTGGTGAAAAATGTTCAAAAAAGACTGGAAAAGGACAGTTCTATACCGGTGAAGGAGTAAGTAGATGCTAGGTGCAGCAGGCTAAGCAACAAGCCTTAGCAGGTGCTGTGGTTTGTTCATTACTGGCAGTACAGATCACTTGCTAGGCAAACCAGACCTTTGAAACAAAGAACAGGGCTGGCTGCGAGCCTGGCTGGAAATTCATAAGGGGAAATTTAAACTGGGATGTTAGAGAAACTTCCTAGAAGCAGAGACCGACAAAGAAGCCTTCTAAAGGGAATTAGATGGGAGAAAAAATGCATGAGTCCAGTCTTGTATATCCACAGAGCCATGACAACTAAATTCCACAGGAAAACCCACTTTTCCCCACATTTGCTCTGGGTCTATGAACTGCCTCCTCACCCTGAAGCAAGCTGGGGCTGCCCCTGGGGTCATGGCCCTCCCAGCACCATAGGACCCTCTTCCACCTCCTGCCCCCACTGCTGGGGTGGGACTGGGCCGGGTGGCAGTTACATGGCCCCAGGTCTGTTGTCCTTGTCCATGTCCTTTAAACGGGCTCTAGAAAAAAAGCAACATGCTTCACAACCCGTTTCACCCCTGCTACAGCAGCTAAGATGCAGAAGGGGCAGCAGCACACCAGCAGACACCATAGCCCCATAAGGAGAAGCAGCCTGAAGGACAGTTTGTACCATCACAGGGCTTCACAGGGTCAAACAAGGCTGTTTTCATGGCATGTTTGAAGCAGGGTGTGTAACCACCCCTCCCTGAGAAGCTAAGATGCTCAAGAGCCCCATGCTGTCCTTGCACTAACATGCTCATGCAGCCACATGCTGTTTAACATCCCCAGGAAGGCTGTCTGATTTCTAAACACACGCAGGCACCAAACCTTTCTAAAATCCCTCCCTTTTACTCTAAGTGCCTCCCAGTTGCCATACATCCAACTTCCTTTTCAACAGCCAGGCAGGAGGTCTTACAAGAATTTATATTTGGATGCAAGTTAGGCATTAGGAAAAATATATTTACATCATGCAAATATTTAATTACAGTACCTTTTCCATCTTTTCTCAGCATCTTTGGAAGCTACAGCATGGACGTGGTTACCAGCACTTCATTTGGCGTGAACATTGACTCAATGAACAACCCCAAAGACCCCTTTGTCAGAGAGATGAAGAAACTGGTCAAGTTTGACTTTTTTGATCCAGTTTTCATCGTGTCATGTAAATCACTTTTTGTTGAAAGCTTTATTCAAGTGTCAGAGTACTATTGATGTATGAGTTTAGCAAGCATATCAGACACTTGTGAATCCTATACATTGGCCAACCTACTGTGGCTTAGATAACCTTACTAGCCAGGATTGAAGTCCTAATGGCTCATCTCATTGTTTCCTCACTGTTATCTTCATACTAGAACTCTGGGAAGGAGATGAGTAAAAGCTTCATTGACTTTCGGCATCCACAGTGCAAACAAACAAGAACATCCCAGCCAATATTCAAAGACAGGCTGGAAAATGATCCTTGAATTGAAAAGCAAGTTCAGGTGTGAGGCTTGAGGAGAGTGGTGCTATCTGAAACAGATTTTTTTCTGGAAGAGTTCTGAGTGGGGATTGTAATTAGATGTAATTTCCCAGCAGTGATGATGATGGACCTTAAATCACTTGCAACCTGAAGTCAAGATTAGACACCTTGCTAATACACAGGAAAAGTTGTGGTCTGTGTGTAGAGGAGGTTCTGATACTATAGATTTTTATGAACCTATAAAGCAAGCTCAGGATGGAGCTTTCCTATGATAAAGGAAATTGTCTGAAGAGGACTTGAAAATGTTTGTATGAGCACAGCATGGCACTGAATAGCTCAGCCTGAAAAAAAAAAAAAAAGAACAGAATTTGAAATATTTCTCTTCTAAGCTACATTTTTGTTGTAGTTCTGCACAAAGCACAGAAGTAACCTGTCCTTAGAAAACAGTGCCTTAGGTAAAAGGTGGCATATCCTTTGGTCATCTCTTAAAGCTGAGATTATACCCAGCTCAGTTATGCCCAGTTAACAAGAAGATATGAGAGGGTTGTGTGAAGACAACCCATCCCAAGGGAAAGAGAGAGAAGGAAAATAGCCAAAGCCTAGGCAAAGAAAAAAAAAAAGAAAAGAAAACAAAAGGAAATAATTTGTGATTACCATTATTAATTTGTCAGTAACATCCATAGCTATCTTATATGAGGTGGAGTTTATTTACATTATTCAATTTCATTTTTGATTTGTTTTTCAGTTGTATTTCCATTTTTTACACCTGTTTTGGCCAAGATGAATGTAAGCGTTTTCCCCAATGATGCTGTAGATTTCTTCATGAGATCCATCTCCAAAATTAAGCAGGATCGTGAAAAGGAGACTCAAAAGGTAAGCAAGCATGAATTCGCTAGCAGCTGTGGCAGCAAATTCCCTCTTCTCAATACAGACAAGTGAAATGATATCATCATTCAAGGGTGATAATATCAAAGATGAAGCCAAAGTCCAATGACTCAGTAAAACCCCAAAATTACTAAACTGTAAACACTTGATTTTAATGCCTTAAAAGTCTGATTTGACCAGTTCTGGCAGGGAAGCATGGTGGACTTTGTACGCCCATGATCTGAAGTGGAGTACAGATAAAGGCTTGGCAGAATGGCTTAAAGCTTGGGCTTGCAAAATTTCTGATAAGTCAGCAAACTAAGCCACTCATCTTCCTTGAAGATTAGTAAGAGGATAAGGGAAAGCAGAGTAAGCAATGCAGGAGCACCGGACAACAGCGCTGCCTTTCAGATCTGTGCCTTCCCCTCTCACTTTCCAGACACAGAAGGTGTTTCCCAACAAAACTCTCCTTCTTAGAATTTAAATTCCTTTCCTGAAATTCACTTGAGACACTGCTCTCTGACCCAATGCTTTCATAAAAAGGACAGGTTGGTTCCTGAAATAAAAAGCAGGTGTCATGCTTTACAACAAGGAAGCCACATGCATCTTGGTGACACCTTCAGTTTAGAAGCAGCACTTGGGCTCTGAAAGCTGTTTGTGCAAGCCCTCCCTGCAGAACCTGTCACCAAAGAAACTCTCCTGCTTTTCTCCTCAGGGCAGGGTAGATTTCCTGCAGATGATGATTGAATCCCAGAAATCACCCAGTAATGGGAACAATGAAGTGAATCACACATATAAAGGTAACTATGTCCAAACACTCATCAGGGGAACAGGGGCTGTGGGAACGAGAACTTGGGGAGATGTTTCCCAGAGAAAGACTCAGCAGCTCCCCACCTACCAACTCCAGGCAGACGTCTGTTCCCTGCTACCAGCACCAGAATCCCCAAGGTCCCTTGGCAGGGAATCAATCATTTACACCCAGGCAATTTCCTGGATCTTCTAATCAAATGACTCTTTCCATACAGATTGAGTAGCTATGCATTACCAGAAATACACCACAGCAAACCTGCCCCAACCCCACCCGTTGCTCCTTGTTCCTTGCTGAGGCTGTCCACACCAGTTTTGCTCATCTCCCCATGTCCTCTCTCCTCACAGCCCTGACTGACACAGAGGTGCTGTCTCAAGCATTCATCTTTATTTTTGCTGGGTATGAGCCCACCAGCAACACGCTTGGTTACCTGGCTTATGAACTGGCCACGCACCCCGATGTGCAGCAGAAACTGGTGGATGAAATTGATACCGTTTTACCCAACAAGGTAAGGGGACACTGAACAATAGCAAACACCTCTGACCCTGCTGTCCTCCTTCTTTGAGGTCTTTCAAGAGCTCCAATACTGTCACTGACAACTCAGTCCTGTGGCGATTTTCTTTTGGCAACTACAACCTTACAGGCCAACCCCTGCACAAACCCATTTACCATACCCTGCATCCATGCACAAATAAATGTGAATTTATCATCATTCTCCATCACTCAAGGACAGAAAATTTAACCAACTATGCAGTTTCTACCTTGTGTTTTGTTCTTCAGCAAGTCAGACACAGTTGGGGCAAGAAGGGGTTGGGGGCAGTCTGGTTTCAGCAGTCATTTTAGGAAAATCCCGTCCTCACACCAACATACCTGATCACCATTCTCCTGTTATCTGAAGGCTCCTCTGACATATGAAGCAATGATGCAATTGGAATATCTTGACATGACCATGAACGAAACCCTTCGTCTCTTTCCCCTTGGGGGACGGATTGAGAGAGTCTGCAAGAAAGACGTGGAGATAAATGGGGTGACCATTCCGAAAGGAGTCGTTGTTATGATCCCACCTTACATCCTGCACCGCAACCCTGAGCACTGGCCAAACCCAGAAGAGTTCAGACCAGAAAGGTACAAAATTGCAAAACACGTAATGAAAGGGAAGAAATATCCTGCTGCTTTTTCTTCACATAGTAATTAAGTATTAATCTGATTAGCTTCCTAATGGTGTTCTTCCTATCTTTCCACAAACAATACCAAAGAGAAATTGCAGGCTCATGGGAATGTAATTTTAAGATGAAAATGAGCTTTGCAGCTAAAGCAGGGTTTCAAACAACATAATCTAATTGGGAGAATAATATTGATATTTACAACATTTTGTATCCGGTTTTTAGGCTTGCTGAAAAAGCACGTGTAGATAGTATTTCATAACTCCTAGTCCATCTTTCCACCTTCATTGCCAAACCTTTTTCTTTCACGCAAGCTTTGCTTCAAAATATATCAGAGTTGATCTTCCAGGAGTTGCCTTCTCCTTGTTTTCAGGAAAGTTACTTATCACTAGTTGGTTATTTTCATATGCAGCACCTACCTCTCAATTCCCAAACGAGACTGAAGGCATAGGCTGCTCCTACCAAAGGTGACTCCTGGTTTCCTTCCCATGAAAAGCAACAGAAAGGAAACATCAGCCATTTTGGGACAGCACATTGCCTGGATTTCCACATGGCTTCTGTTAGTCTGGATGGCCAGAATTAAATTCAAATGCTGGAGGGGGATCCCACCTTCTGCCCTGGACTAGGGCCCCAACACAGCACTCAATTGCTGAGACACCTTTTCTTAAAAATGAGCGAGTTTCTGTAGGGTCTCAGCAAGAGATCTCTGAATAAGTAAATAGATTTTTGATTTCTTGTTATCTTCATTTCCCCCCCCCCCCAACATGTCATTATCCAGGTTCAGTAAGGAAAACAAAGATGCCATAGACCCATACACGTACCTGCCCTTTGGAGCTGGTCCCAGGAACTGCATTGGGATGAGGTTTGCTCTCCTGAGCCTCAAAGTTGCCATTGTTGCCCTGTTACAACATTTCACCTTCCAAACCTGCAAAGATACTCAGGTGAGGAACTTGCGTTACATTCAGAAACTCGTTCATGAGCCAGGAGCCTGGTTACCCTGGGTGCTGACAGCAGATACTTTGCACTTTTGGGGACTGGGTCCCTCTCCTGAGCACTAAGGGAGGCCAGATGTGGGTGACGGGGACCTGGGAGAAGGGCCTGGGTTACCAGAGCTCCCTTCACTGCTCTGAGATTGCCTGGTCCCTTAAGAGGCTGCAATGAGCAAGCACAGGGAAAATCTTCCATGAGGAAGAACAGCAAAAAACCTAGAAGAGGCAGGTCTGTATTTCCACTGGAGCTCAGCAGCTCCCAGAAATAGGTGTTTTTCACTGATGTGAATTTCCTGAAATGCAGCTCCAGGCTGGGAGGGAGTTTGACCAGATTTGTGCTCTGAAAGAAAATTAAGAGACCATCTCAAGCCCCTAAAAAATCACCCCATGGACCAAGTGATGCCCAAAAAACCACGGCCAAGCTTCCTTCCTTTAATCTCTTCTTAGTTGATTTGTCTGTCGTTAAGTGTGCTTTTTCCCTTTCACCACTGCAGATCCCTCTCAAGCTGAGCTCACAGGGACTCCTAACACCAGAGAAGCCGATTATTCTGAAGTTAGTCCCTCGGACCAACGCCATACCTGCAGAAGCGTAAAACCCAGCTGTGCCTGCAGCAGCTCTCCGGTGCCTAACGAGCACTGTGCTAATGAAGGGATCGCACATCACAGGAAATCTCTCATACAGACACAAGAGCAACTCTAGTTAGTTCTGGAAGCAATTACTACATATTTACCAAATAACATAGCTGTCAAAAACGTAACATGGATCACTGGGCAGTGACAATATACAGCCCCCTTAATTTTGATTGCAGAAATCAAGAAATAAATCCAAATGAGAAGCTGATCATCCACTCACTTCTGAGGGGACTTCTCCATCTGGAGAGAAGGAATTATTGTCGCATCCAAGAGAAACAAGGTGTGATGGAAATTCAAATTGCTAGACCTTGCTGGGCAGGGAGGGGTGACTTTCTTCTTGGTGTACTGATGCTTGAAATTTTGTGTTTTAATTGAGCCGATTGGTGTGAGACTATATCCTAGTTACCAATCCTCTCTTGTGCCATGTGTTAATTAAACTAAAGTGTGTACAAATACTGTCATTAAAAATGTTTGAGAGCTGTTCTGTGTTGTGTATAGCAGCTGATCACTTCCTATTTAAAAAAAACGTATTCAGCCTAAGCCCTTGAAATTACCCATGTACAGTGCTTTCCACTTAATTTAATGAATCTGATCCTTCATTTAATGCGATCAAGCCCTCCCATTTGTACAGTATTTTACAAACACTATAACTCCCACCTCTTAGTCTGATTAAGAGGTTGCCTTGGGTTCAGCACTGGCCAGCCCTCAGCCACGCCAGAGCTGCAGAGGACAGACTGCAGAGCGTGTGCTCCAGGAGCAGGGACAGGAGGACGACTGCTCCTGGACATAGCTCGTAATGGCTGCCTTGCCTCCTCCCAGAGCCTTGCATTGCCATCATGGGAGGTCAGCCTGGTGTGAGCAGACTTAGGCCACCTCCAACCACATAGACAGGGATTATATATCAAAAGACAGATGTGAGGTTCTCCTGGATATGACTTTCACATGCCAGTTAGCCCCACTATGTTGGGCTGGTCCCAAGACCTACAAACCAAGGAGGAGTTAATAAAATGGAAAAGGTCTGTGGATGATCTGCAAATTTTTCAAGTTACCCTTTCACTTTCTTCTGGCATCCTTTGCTCCAAGGCATGTTTTCCAATCCACTTATCATGGTCTATAATTTCCTCTCATGTCAGTGTGCTTTTCTCTTTAGTCTAGCAGCCTAAACAGTGACATGATCCAAATGCTACAACCCAACATAGCACAGATTTATTCAAGAATAAATACCCCTTTAGCTATGACAGCAATTAACAGTTTGGGAGAGGTCAGAAGTTTTGTGTAGGCTCCTTATCACTGGAAATCCTTTAACCAAATCTATTCCTTCCTCAGGATACAGCAACATTCCCCAGGCTTTAATTCAAGAGTTAGCAGCTTGTGCTGTCCCAAAAGACAGATAAAACAATTATACTGCTCCCTTCTGATTCATCATCTGTGAAAAATTGTTTGGGTTTTGCTATGTACACAGAAAGGCACGGTTGGAAGTGCTGCCAATAACGCCCCTGCTCCGTTTAAACTGTTGCTCATCTCTTAACAGGGGTTAACAACCCCCAGTGAAAGAGCTAGACCTGCCGAAACACTGCAGCAGCTGGCTCTGATGGGAGAGAACAATGCCCCTGCACAGACAGACTAGTTAAAAATGCATTTTTAAAACATAGAAGAATAGTCGTAGCATAAATTCCAGACTCAAAGAAGGGGAAGAAAAGGGGAAAACATCACAAAAGTAGTAAGTCGCTTACAGACCAAACAACCCCTTCAAAGTATAGGAAAGCCTATAGGTATCTGGTGAACAAAGTTAAGCTCCCAGGCACAGTGCTCAGAGCAAGATGGGGTTAACTAAGCCGTATCCCTGATGCGGGCAGTCCCTGCCCAGCACATGGCATCTCCGGGAATGAAGTCATTAGCGTAACTGTACAGATCATTCTTCCAAATGTGAAGAATGTGACTAATTCTCCAGCTTCAGCCAATTATGACCTGCCAGGACTATCATAACAGCCCATAAATAACGTGTAACAAAATCATGGTAATGAGCCTTCGAGAAGAAAATTAGATCCTCTGTGTCTTAACTCCATAAAATTACTTTGCCTATACGGGCTGCCTCCATCATTCCCAGCACTTCTCCTTGCCTTGCTGCCCATCACCACTTGTGTCCATGCGTCTACTTGTCCTGGTAGCTGTGCAGTATTCAGGTTGGTTTTCACCATGTTGGCTGTTTCCTCTGAAGAAAACCAGAAGCATCACTGTTGGAGCTAAAAAAAACCCAGTGCACTCTACTTTGAGCATTTTCATTGATAAATAAGTATTTATCCAGATCTCACTGATCTTCTCAGCACATCATTTGCAGCCATGGGACATGGTGTTGTCACAAGAAATCAGTGTCCTTCTGTCAGAGGGAAGAGCTTCCTAACACCATACAACACAAATTACTTTGGAGACACTTCTGTTTCCTTCCCATCCCCAAATCCTCCCAGATTCCAAATAAGAAGGAAAATTAGAAAAGAACAAAAGAGCAATGCAGCTCCGTGTTAAAAAAAATAAGATTCTCTTATGTTTTCAGGCATGCCTCATCGTTGCCAAAGGGCTAACCTTAATCGTTGTACAAGAGTAAAGGGATGGCACCCTGCAAAAACATGAAGCATTGGCTCATTGCTCAGGAAGACTTCCTGAAGCATGCAGAAATATATTCCCCAGCCTACTGAAAGATCTTCTGGGAACTCTTCAAAGCAGATGCATACCCCATGACATGAGAACTGTTCTTGCATCAGTTCTGAGCAAAGATAAAAATATAAGTGGGGAAATTTGTTTCCTCCTCTCAGTTAACTACGACAGAGGAACCACCAATGTTACAGCAACTTGCATAAATGATGTAAGATTTCCAGTTGCTTGCAGTGATCAAATGGATTTTATGAAAAAACAAGTTTCTTGATGCTTACCGCAGAGAGATATTTTGTGCGCCTCACCCAAGCAGTTATTGGGTGTTTCAAAATCACAGACTGAGCCCTGACAGACAGAAAAATGGCCTATTACCAAACTAAGTGTCCCTAAAGCATTGAAGTCTTTTGCAATTCCATCTTGCCTTTAAAGTGAAAAATGAAACATTTTCAGACATATTTCACCCAAAAGGAGGAATAGGCAGTGTTGGTCCTTTTTCTTTTCCCTCTGCTGATGATTCCATAGATTCTCTATTGATACCCTGCCATCGGACGCCTACATGCAAGAAGGTGCACAAAGAAAGAAGCTGGCAAGCAGAACATGCTTGTCACAGCCCTTCCTTCCTCCATCTCCCTATTAGAAATAACAAACCAGTGCAGGGAATTACCAGGGCATGACAGATAGCTTGGAAATGTGGAAAACCTGTAGCTGGATTTATGCTCTGACATAACCTTTATCTGTTGTAATGGAGAATTAGGCATATTGAATTCCTCACCATACAGATACGGAATTTTGAAAACCCTTACTATTGCACAAATGTTGACAGCATATTTTATTTACTGCATCATTAAAGGTTAAAGAGACTCATTCTCCAGAGGATTCATTTTTTCAGTGCTTAATATCAATTAAAGCTAATTTCAGCTCTACCCTAATGATTAACATAAAATATGGAAAAAGCTCTAACTGAGCATTTCTGTTCATTACTTCCATTCTCCTGTACTGCTGGGGCACTGAAGCAGCTTTACATCACCCGTGACACAGTTTTACCCCCAGAGTTCTTGGTTACTGAACAGATAATGTCGCAAAGATGCTCAAAACAATTTTGATTTTAGTGATCAAAGTTTCCACTTAACCAGTTCATAGCTGATGATCAGGAAATATTCTGTGGGCTTTGCTACATGGCTTCTGCAAGTATCTAGATTCAAGTCTGTTACACAGCCTACAGCCTCCATATTGCGTGTATGTGTATACTGATATATTTGTGCAGTCAGAAGCTTGCAAATCGAGTGTTAAAGACAGTATAACTGTCCAAGGGAAAAATGAAAAACCCTCACCTGCCACTCACAAACTAAAGCCTGTCCAGCTGGATGCATTTATCCATCTTTGCTTGGCAGAATGCTAGTTCTATCAACACACCAGGGAGTGCCAAGAAAAATAAGTTATAGCCCATCCCCTAGACTATATCAGGGCTTTGTGCAGCCCAGCTTAAATGACACAGGTGCCAGACTCCACCATCCTAGGGCTGTCCAGCTGTTTGTGCTCTACAATCGAATTAATAGGACTGAAAGATACTTTTGGAAACTAGATCACACAGACCAACCTCCAGCACGGAGAGCAGGGTCTTGCACTAACTTGCCCCAAGCTTATCTAACCTTTTCAGAACTTGTCTGCTTGGATCCTAATTTTAAAGTATTTATTGTTAACAGACACTAATCTGCGATCGATCCGTATCCAAAGGTCACAGCAAAAGCCAGAGGGAAGGTGAGCAGCGATACAGATGGTCCAAAGAAGGTCAGCTGCTGCCACTCAGGCTGCTCTCCGGTGGTAACCACACATCAGTCAGCCACCAGTAGCCTTAGCAACATCCATGGAAGTGAGCAGATGTCTGATGCTCCCAGTAATTATAACAGACTTCAGTGGAAATCAGCAGGGTATAAAAGTGGGGGGTGGGGGAGGTGTACATTTGCAGATACCCCCTGCCAGGAAATTAAGTGCCTTGCCCAGGCTGGCTCCTGCATTCCTGTGTCCCATCACATCCAGCTCTGGCCCAGAACTCTGCACTGTGCTGCAAGCATCTTCCCGGGCAGGTCACTGAGTCCCCCACACTGCTGGTCTCCATCATTTCAAGACTGCAGGGGGCTTTCTGCTTCCCCCTCCTCCTCTTGAATCCTCATGTTTAGCTTTCAATCACCGGGATTCATTTGGCTGGGAGTAAGCGAAACAGCTCTCTTAAGTGGAAGAGCTACCTAATAAAGTTTTAATGGAAGATATTATTTCTGTTCTTTACATTCCATTAAAAGCCAGTCAGGAAATGAAAGCCCAGGAGGGTTAGCCATGCTGGAAACACTCAGCAAGAGGCTTTTCTTCAGGGACTTCCATCTAAATGTTGCCCTGAGAAACAGAATGTGCCACAAACACAGACAGCTTGTGCTAGTACTGACTTTACAAGCATGTGCGTATTTATACACACAAGTGCCTCTGTGTGTGAGCATATAGAAAACCTGCATGCACACTCCAGGTAATAGCAAGAGCCCCAAGGAAAAACCTCCATGCAGCCATCAAGAAGGGCAGAGGGCATTTATTTGGCCTTTGATGAGGTTCTCCAAAGCCAGGTTTGATAGCCACCTGGGGAAGGTACAAGCACAGCCCCTGGCATGGTCAAAGGGGGGAGGGGAGGGGGGGTTTCTGCCTGGGGAAGCAGCAGGTTGTCTGTGCCTTGCTGCCCTGGGGCTCGCAGGCAGCTTGGTGTATCTGTGGCCAAAATCTGTCCTGGGAGAGAAACTTCCTGGAGGTTCAAAAATCTGGGAAGTTGCCTGAGGATCCTGGTATTAGGAGAGCATCTGCTGCTCCTGTCACAAGCGGAGGAGAGCTGCAGCAGTCACAAGACTGGGGTGAGGAGCTCAGTGCCAGAACCATGGCATAGCCTAGTTTTTGCTTCCCTGTGTTCTTACCTATACACCAAGGTACCAAAATATATACCAGAAGCGCTGCCTAGATTTTGTTTCAAATTGAAGCAGTCAGTTTGGGCTCCTCACTAACCCACAACCTGAATTAAAAAAAACTTTTAACCCCCACTTCCTACCAGTCATTTTCTTGCTGCAGTAAAATTCTGTGCAACAGCAGGAGCAGTTATAAGAATCTGTTTTCTGAAGGAATAGCAGGACTGAACAGTTCTCCAGCCTCCCCAGGGAGGGGAGCTGACATTCAGGCGTGTATCAGGGAAGACAGTTGAAAGAGGCCAAAAGAGCACTATACATTTTTGAAATATTAAACTGAGTTTAAAAAGTCTACCTTTCAGGTTTGGGCTGGCTGAGGGGCACCTTCTGCATCAGACAGAAATCCGCAGTGGTGCCAACAGCATCCGACAAGAAGCCATCAGAGGGAAGCAGCCTGACCCACTGCTGCGCTAACCCAGGGCTAAGGACAAGAATAATAAAACATTAAAATGCACGGTCATAATACCCCAGTGCACAGCAACTCCTGGCACTGCTTTGGTTCATTACAAAGCCCTGTTGGCTTTGTGCTGGTTTTCCTGCCTCCTCTCTGCTGGCTGGCAGCAGCTCCAGAGAAGGTCTTTGGCACTTTGCTGAAAGTTTCAGATATTGGTTTCCTTTGGAACACCTGCTCCTTTGTGAGATGATAGAAGCTACCTCCAGGCTCCCTCCCTAGATATACGCTGCTGCAGCACAGCTTATGATTTGCTACATTTACTTAAATTCAAAAAAAAAAAATAAAATAAAAAAAATAAAAAAAAAATATCTTGGATTTTAACCTTTATTGCCCCTGCTTGTCCCTGTATTTGCTCCCAGGTAGACTTGGGGACCCAGCAGCCAGCTCTACTGGGATGTTCAGGCCCCCAAGGAAAAATCCCCTTCTCAAATTCACCCTTGAAGCCACAAGCTGGGAAAATAAACCCATCAATCATCCTCACCTTTCCTCACATTCATAGCTGGAAGAGCAATGCAGGAAAGATCAGGCCACCCGTGCATAGCCGCACGTGCCTATGTCCCAGGGCAGTAATCGCCAGGCAGGGAAACCTCCTGGGTCCTGGGCTGCTTCTGACAAATAGCTGCTGAATTTGTTGTCTATTTGAGTATTCATCTTTCATTTGTAATTTCATTTGAAAACCATTTTTGCAGGGCTTGCTGGACTTCAACCAAAATTGCTTTCAGAAATATGGGAAATCTGAGGGTGACTTTTTCCCAGGAACTCTTTATCAGTGCAGCCTCTAAAGCACAGCACAGCCACCTCGATCGGAGGGCACACGAAGGATCCATCTGAAGCAGCAATCCTAAAAGCACATCACATACTTGTTAACCTGGCCTGCCAGGTGACAGCACTGGCTAGTTTGTATCTGACTGCTTCTGCTGGAAATCGGTAATAAAAAAATGATTGTTTTTGAAATAAGTGGGAACTGAAAGAATTCTTAACCCAGACAGTTTCTCAGTTAAAGTTTTGTGGAAGAGCATGTGCACAGGCATCGCTGAGCCGAGACACAGGGGAAGAAAGCAAGGCAGGGAGCAGCAGCAGAGCTGGCTGGGAAGGATCTGCAGCTTCAATTGCGCTGCAAGCAATAGGTGGGCTTTTTGAATAAGGAGAAAATTCATTAACTTGATGTCAAAAATTGCATAGAATTTAACTAAATCCTTAAGTAAAAGATGCAAAGCATTTCTGAGGACTCCTGGATCTTTCCTTGAAGATTTGTAAAGAAATGTGAAGGAACTGCTCCACTTTTAGTGCCATGCTGTGAGATTAGGTGCCATCCCGCTATACATTCTTTTTTATAGCCCACTTCTATTTTTATTCCTGTTACACTGTGGAAGTGTTTGCTAATAATGTATGATAGGATGCTTTGTCATGAAAAAGCCTTGTATCATTTATCTGTTTCTGAAAAGAAATTCTCGGTACAAATCTAATAAGGAAAAAAAAAAATCCTATTCTAACTCCTGTTGGAGGAAAGGGATTGATTTATGGAGAGAGATGAAAAGCACTAAGTATGTATTGCTTGGCAAAATGAGGAATTGTAGAGAACTGTCTTTACGCATTTGAAGGGTGTAAACATCAAAGAGGCAGAAGAGCTATTTAGAGCATTAGGAGGAAGCACATCAAGGAGACAAGAGTTGAAATTAAATGAACATCGTTAACTTAAAAATCATACTTCTGCCTGTGAATCTATTTCCTGATATTACTACTTGTAGCACTCTGATGAGTAAAAATGAAGCGTATATGAAAAATAGTTTAGGTATTTTTCCTATCTGATCAAACAGACCTTCCCGGAAAGTTTATAAAGCCCAGAACCTGGAGCTATTTCTGAAAACCTGGGAGAGAACCTTCCTTTAAATTCCCCCCACTTCTCTCGCCAGTAGTTGTTGATCAGAATAATGGGCTGTTTCCCCCTGTTGCTTTCTGAGTGCAGGCAGCCCGCTTTGGTTATCTGGGACATGACTCACTGACACTGTGTGGGTGTAAGAGCTTTTACCCCAGTGGAGGGGCAAGTCTGCCATCACTAATAACCCATCTGGAGAAACAATTGCGTCCTTGTTCATACGCCCCAGGAAACTCACACGTGGTCCTGCAGGATGCCCAGGCTCTTCTGCCTGGGACTCCACTAATTGCACACGGTCCTGAGATAAAGCATCAGGCAGAGGAATGGCTCCATAGGAAGCGAGCATCTTTGCTCTCAGATGAGGCTTTTGACTGCACTTCAAAAGGCTGCTGAATGCCGCACGTGTGTGGATCTCAAGGACAAAGTTCTGCTCCCATTAAGCCAGGCTGTGTGAGCTGCCTGCGCCCATCTGCAGGAGCGGGGCTGGGTCCTCTGCCCACACACCAGCAAGGCAGGGGTCTGCACATGCATATGGATATGCCTGGATAATTGGAAGTGTACAGCTGGGGGCTGGCATCCAAAAACCAGCATTTGGCTACGTGCCTCCCTTCTGATTGCTAGCAGCAGCCCGCAGCACCCAGAGCCACCCCTCTCCATGCCTTCACTCCTCAAGCAGCTGAGCAGTATTTGTGGTGGCAGGTGAAGAGAGCAGGGCTTGCTGCTCTCAGCCTCTCCAGGGAAATCCTCAGATCCCTCCAGAATTATAGATGCCTTTTTTTTTGCCTTTTATCCCCAGATTTTTAGTCTAAGGGGGATACTGGACTCTGTTCTCGCATTAGCAGTGAAAAAGAGGCAGAGGAGGAGTTTTCTGCGCTCCCTCACCACTTTCACCACTGGGGAAAAAAGGCAAAACCCAGGGGACCAGATGCAACTAAATTGCCAAGTCAGAGCACAGAGAGCAAGAAGGCTTGAGACTTTTCTAACAGACTGGTTTCTCCAGTCAGAAACCAATCATTAAGCACAGTATTTCATATGTGTGAAGAAAAAAAAGAAAAAAAGAAAAAAAGAAAAAAAAAAAAAAGAAAATTGTTAGAATAACAAGTGCCTGATAATAGACACGATTCAGGAATAAATGTGTGATACCTGAACAATAAAAGTATATGCACATATAATAAATATGATGTCTGCCAATGACAAACTCTGATTTATATTCCTGGTGTTTCCAGCCCTAGAGCATCACAAGAACATTGTAATGAAAAATGTTTGGAAGTAAATAGGAAAGGATGAACCTGCTTGTGCAAGCAGGGAATTACACTGCTTGTTGTGCCCCTGCCTGCAGGCACCAGGGTCCTGTGCTTGTTCACGGTCAAAAACATCAGATTCTGCAGGAATCTTGTTTCTGATGCAGTCACAGCTCTGGGCAAAGACTGGGGTGAATTCATGCAATGCAGGGAGCCAAGGAAATATCATCTAAACTGCAGGCTAGCAAAGTGAAAAGTGCAAAGATCAGAACATTGGTCACCAAACAACCAGTTTCAATCTGAAATGGAGCCTTACCACGGTAGCAGTAGGTTGAAAACCCCCCTTCTAATGGATCTGCAGGGTCCAAGGCCAAGTAGTGTAGCTATGCCTGAGCTCGAGACCTGCACTCCTCCAGCACAACTCAAAAAGTAACAAGGGCACCAAGCTGAGCTTAAATGGTCCCCAGGGCCCTGGGTGTGGGTGCAAGACCCAGGTGAGGCTGGTCAGGGCTGTTAAGACCAGTCAGTGCCTCGGGGCCTGGGCAGGCTCATGCTTTGCACCATGCTCTGACAATTTCCCTCTTCCAGCCTCAGCTGGAGAAAACCTTTGTTAAGCTTGACAGTTTAGGCCTGTCTAGATGGCTTTGAGTGTCTGTAAGTCTGGTGCCTGGGTTTTAAAGCAGAAGTTTATAAAGGCCCATTACAGGGCATAAATACTGAATCTGTGTGATCTGTTCTACCTTTAGTCACCAGGTGTTTGGATCTGACAGCCTGGGTATGGCACTAGTAATTCAGGATGATCACTGAGACTGTGAGCAGCCCCAGAAACCCAGCTGTCAGAGTAGGAAGCAACTACGTAATTTGGAAATTATTTTGTCCTTTTCCCCCTTAGCCGCAAGAGGAAAAAATATTTTTTTAAAGTACCACTTCAGCTGTCAGGTGTCTGGGATGGACTTTTGATGCTCAAGTTCTGTGATCATCCATCCCCTCTTGCTGCTTGCATCTAGGTACAGAAGAGAACAGCTTCAGCAGTTAGCAGAGAGGAATCAGTACCAGACCAGATCAGGTCTGTAATAGGTGGCAGGCGGGAAAGGCTGGACCAGAGCAGCATTTTGGCAGCTGCTCCAGCTGTGTGGGACACGAGAGACCGAGGAAAATCCAAGACGGTCAAACAACACTTTGTCTTTTCACCTCCCCTCAACATGAATGTGACATTTTCACTGCAGGCTTTCATAAACTGCAGCAATAAGTGGAGCAGAAAGGCAGTAACCCATACAAAGGCCAGTGCAGAGCTCCATTGCCTGCAGTGGAGTTGAAGAAATCAGCCTCCCACACATTTCCTGATGCCATAGGCTGCTACAGAAGATGCACCGTGCCAGGGTATCTGTCCTAAGAGAAGAGTCCATTTATTTCAGGACTGAATTTGGCCTGGGGCTGGTGCTATTCTGAATAAAGTTGGAAATCAGTGACCTGTGGGAAACACTTGTTCAGCACCTGGTTCAGTTAAGAGCCCAGTCTGCAAACAGTAAAGTCTGGATGCTCCACCAACCAGAACGAGTCCTAGAGATCTCAGAGTTTACTGTTGAAGTTTGATTTTCCCATCTCTTAATGAAACTGACTTCTGTTCTGGGGGCATTGTATCCATTTCACAATGCATTTCGTTGTCTTCTGGATGAATGTCCCCTCCTTGGTTCTTCCTTTGAAAGGGTGAATGTGGGAAGGGAAGGGAAGGGAAGGGAAGGGAAGGGAAGGGAAGGGAAGG
>CM021778.1:4099065-4196356 GCA_011076525.1 Nettapus auritus
GGAAGGGAAGGGAAGGGAAGGGAAGGGAAGGGAAGGGAAGGGAAGGGCACATATGACACCTTCTGGGGTACATCAATCAGAGCAGAGCAGCGAAAGATAACAGGCTGCATAAACTCTTCTTAGGAGCCACCTACTATTTACCTAAATTGCATTTCTCAGCACTGTTGAGAAGCACTTCTTTGAAAGGAGGGATGAAAGCGGGAGTCCTGTGATGTCTCTGCCCCTCATACCTTCTCACACCTCCCACCCACACGGGAACAGCTCTGTGCTTCAGCAGCTGCCTGATCACTAACCCCTGTAACACAAATCAGACTAGAATAAATTTACAGGTTTGGCAATATTCTGGTTTCTGCTTTGGCAGTGGTGGGCAAATCTGAGATCCAAACACACCTGTTCACCATTTTAACCCCATTAACTGGATTTATAATGCTTTGGGTGTAGGAAGATATGGGAAATGTATTCTCTGCATCAGCCCCTTTTGTCGGGTGACAGAGCTGCATTCATCTGTCCCTTTGACCAAGAATGTTTCACCAACTGATTTAATTACATGAAGCTTATGCAGGAGTTACAGAAGGATTATCTGGGTTTTATCATGGTTATTATAGAAAATTATTATATTGTTACTATTACAGAGTTACAAAACGTAAAGAGGAATCACAGCAAACTTGGCAAGAGCTCATTAGGAGTGTGGTGCAGTCTGCAGACGCTAATTAAAAATGCCTATATCTCATAATAACCATTTATCTCATCACAGCCACCATTCCCTGACTTTCTTTCTCCGGATGGAGTGAGAGCAAATGATCTCCTCTCACCGATGTATGTGCACACTGTAAAACACACCAAATATGCTGCAGTACACATGGTTTTGTTCCAGGGTATTAAGACACCAGCTCCACCCTTGCCCGCCTGGGCTGTGGGCTGACTGCCCTTCCCTACCACATGAGGCCATATTAGATGCTCTGGGACTGCCTGGAGATGCTTTAGGAAATAACTTATTCAGCTATTCCAGAAAAAGCTTCTTGACATTTTAAATTGTTGGCCCTGTGAAGCATTATGATGATGAAGGTGACTCACGGCTTCTCTTCTGCTCATGAGGTCACTCCAAGAAACTCCAGTTCCATCCAGACTCTCCAGAGGTGAGCACATCTCTTGCCTCCAAAGGCATCCTCTTTAATTTTGTTAAATGCCGCTTATCTGCATTTTAATTTCCCTGGGTCTTCTCACTACAACTGCCACACAAGTCCCTGACTGCACTAACACTGTCTCCTCGTGGCAATAAGGGTAAGTGTGGAGCTGCTGTCTCCCAGCGGGAAGGATTGCCATGGCTCATCTAATTCTCTCTTTCCCTTTTCCTTGTATTACGCCCTTGAAACAACAGAAGAAATCTTCACTAATACATAAACCTGTGTGCTCCTCCAGGAGTTATTCTTCTCTCCTGCATCTGTCACACCAGAATTGCAGGGGGAAGGCAAGGCGGATGATACGAGGCAGCTTGTTGGTGGCTGTCTGACCTTGTTCTTCCTCCCGTGCGGCATACGGGACAACAGCTGCAGCAGAGGAGGAGGAAGGCTGAATGCAAGAAGATGGGGACCGTAACCCCACAGGAGATGCTGGTTGGAAAACATGAAAACGGTATTAAAACAGCATAGTAACATGGGCATTTGCATTTATTGTGCTCAAAGTCTTACCGAAGTGGCTGGTACCTCTGGTATCTCTCCATTTCCAGCAATATGTTGGTCTGAACTGCTTACTACAACTGCAAGCTTCGCTCAGATGTCTGCATCTCTTCTGTAGGATTGCTCCTTCTGTACACTTTCACAACAGAAAGACACAACTTCCAGTTAATCTGTGTTATCTGGAAAGATGAAATCAAAGCAAAATTAGTTTTGTCAACAGGGGTGTGAGTGCTGACAGGAGATGGATAGGAACAGGCGAAAACGAGCTATAGTAGTACCCAGCAAATCATTTCTCACACTCACTGTGCCTGGATGCAGGGGGATATTCTCAAGATGACATTCGATGAACCTGTTTTCTTTTGGAGTTGGAATTAAAAGGCTCTGTAGGAAAAGAAGAGAAATAACTTGCAAAGGCACATGGCTGTGACACCATTTTCCGTGCAGCCCCATGACACTGGGCAGCCTGGAGGGGACCAGAGCAGAGAGGCACAGCCTGCCTTGCTCTCCAGGGAGAGGAAGGTGAACTTACACTTCTTAATCCATCCCAAAATATCAGTATCTTGGAAACAAATTCCTTGTCATGTTTAATCTTTGCACACATTTTCTATAAAGCAGATGGAGAGGCTGCTGAATAATGAAATCCTTGAGCCTGTTGCGGCTGAAGTCAGATGTAAAATCAACGTCAGCAGCACGGAGATTATGCTCCTCGTGACAGCAGGAACCAAGTCTGAGGTCTGTTGGCCTTCACTGCAACCCAGCGGATCCTCAGTCCTCCAAGACACTGCTCTTCTGCTTACAATTTCTTGGTCAAATAAAGACAATGATGTAACCGAGGAGCATAAAAATGTCAGTGTGAGCAGCTCAGCCTGTTCCCAACAGTGCCGACAGCAGATGCTCATGGAAAAGCCTGGGAACAGGGTGAGAGTTAGAGATATTCTCAGAAATACGCTCAGCTTCCTGGGCTTTGTGGTTCAAGGAGTCCATAGCTATGCACAGGAAGGGAAATACCTCTCTGTGCTGGCACTGAAAACCTTCCAGTTTCAATCTTCCAGTTCTGCTGGGAGGGACGGTACAAGTCATTCCCTCTTTGCCCTCTCCATGCCACTCACAAGTGACATCAGGCAGCAGGAGATGGTGACACTGTTAACAGACTGCTGGAGTTGAGTCCGGGCCAGAGCTGAGCTACAATAGACAACACTTATATATATATATATATATATATATATATATATATATATTTTTTCCCCAAAGAATTCCTGCTGATTTTCAGCAAGACCTTGATGTGTCCATAGGGAAACTCACTGCACCCGCTGCTCTGGGAGGTGTCTGATGACCATTGCATTGGCTCCCCTTGCCCAGCCATTATTTTGATACGAGCTGGGCCATGGTTTTGCTGAGTTTCTTTGACCATAGAGACCTCATGTCCATAACTTCAGGCAGACATCTAAAATATTTTGCCCCAAATCATATATTTTTTATTTGTTTCATCCTAAGAAGAATTTCTGTTTGTTCTCTATTTATCTACACATGTGACAAAAACGGTCAGACAAGTAGTGCCTACCCTTCACTTCTCTGTACAGCCTGGTGTCTCTGATGACTGGGAACAATTTATCAAAACCAATCAATTAAACCTAAACAATCAATTAAATCAATCAATTAATTCTAACAACTCAATTAAATCTAGCCACTATGCCCATTGGGCTGGCATGTCCAATATTCAGAAAAAGAAAACGCTTATTTAAAATCCTGGCACTTTCCCAGAAGTTGTCACTCCCCTTCTCAAAACAATGCTGGAGAAATCAAGATTTTGCTCCTGTAAGTTCTGCACACTTTTCCCTTTTAAGCTTTCCTTGCCAAACTTCATTTTCAGATGTATTCCTGCCTAACACCGTGTTGTATCAGCCCTTGTGTTGTATCATCCTCTGCTTTTAGAGGCAGTTTTAATTACAACAACCCAGCTGCTGCCTGAGATGAGGAAATCTCTTTTTGCAAGGACAGTAGACAGGGAAGCTCTTGGCAGATGAAGCAACCTGTGAGTCACTTCCGTGGCTTTTCCAGGAGATGTTGCAGACAGAGGCAGGACATTGAACTTAGCTGAGATTTCCCAACTGTCATGTTATTTGGGTGGCCAAACATGAGTCATTTCTAAACCCAGACCACGCTGTTTTTGTTGTTGTTGTTATTTTGTTGTTTGTTTGTTTGTTTTTGTTTTTGTTTTGTTTGTTTTCCCTGAAAACAGATTATCTACTAAAATGAAACAAAGCACAACAAACAGTCCTGGTGAAATCAATCTGAACCAGCTTTCCTGAAATCAGCACATGTATAATGAGCATGAATTTCTCTCCAAGTCTTCATGTTTGGGACCAGATTAAGGAAAGAGGCTGGAGAGGCTGTTATGTCCCACAAGTAGCTGTCCTCTGAAAGCAGCCCTGTGAGCTGAACAGGGATGCGATGCTGCAGTCTCATCTTTGGATGCTGAAAAAAAAGAAATCTGATGAGAAAATGATTTTCATATGGTCATTGACTAAGACAGTAATTAAATTAAGTATATAAAATGTTCTGGAATTAGTAGAGAAAAACACAGCTTTATAAATCATAATACAGGCTAAGAAAAGCAGTAGTGTGACCCCCAAGATTTTGACATGTATTCAGTGCATGTAGCACGAGGTGTCCTGGTGTACACGTACAATGGGACTCATCTGAAAGGAATGAAGAGCATCAAGGAGCGAGAAATTAGAAGACAGAAAAGAGGGAGGGGGATTAATCAGCATTAGTGCTGCTTTCAATCACTGTGTTCCCTATAGAAATTAAGTTGCTCGACTCATATCAAGTTACCTATTACCAATACACGCCGTTGCTTTCGTTCCTCACTTTGCTGGGCAGACTGCAGTTATGTCCTTGTGCTTCAGCCTTGTCTGCAGAGTAAAGGGGTTAATTTGATCTCCCTCTCTGTCTCTTTAAATATAGCTCCTAAATTTGATGGCTTGCCTTTTTTTTTTTTTTTTTTTTTTTTTTTTTTTAATTTAATTTAATTTTATTTTATTTTACTACAATAGCTGGAGCTTTTCTGGAGAAAATACATCTCCCACCAATATGTTGCATTTTTCCAAAGCAAAGTTTGAACCACCTTCATCAAACCTAATGATCACAGCTTTTAAAACTTTCAGTGAGTGTGACAAACTATTGTTGGCCACAGCATAAAAGCAAAATACAAGCTCTCCCAGTCCAGCATCTGCAGCTCCAAAAACAGATACAACGTGAGAAACACATCATACACACATATGCAATCCTTTGAATATCTGCCATATGTATATATGGTACACACTTTTGGCTCTTGCATAGATATCCATCTACTGGGAGTAGCCACAAATGATAGCTGAGAAAAACAAGTCTCTGTTTTTCATTACCACCTGTAATTCCACCTGGGCTCATTGCTTCCTCTGCTAAAGTGATAAATAAAGTAATAATTCTCCCTAAAAGCTGTGCTGCGTATCACACTGCTTGAGCACCCTCCTGGTACATTAACGGGGCGCTGGGACAGGCATTATGGATGTTTAGATCCAAGTATATGAGCTGAGTATTCCTCCCCACCTCAAATTAAGAAGAAACCCAGCATTTTGAAGAGATTTACATTGATTTTCTTGCTGTAAGCCAAACCAAACTTGAGCATCTGGAGTTCTTCACAAAGCATCTCTCTGTGCTTGGCACGTGCTGGAAACTTGGCCTCGTGTCCCTGAACAGGCCAGAAATAGCTTGTCCCCAACGATTAACTGACCTCTGTGCTGCCTTTCCAGGTCTGTAAATTTTGTCTGATGGGCTTCAAGGGATTTCCTCTGATTATTGCGGGTACCTCTGGAGATGGATTTGAAAGGATCTTGAATGCCTGTGAGACCTCTCCCTCTGAAGCCAACCCATGGAGAAACCTGGCAGAGGAGCTATAAATCTTGGGAGGTTTTACAACAGCTCCCCAGACATCTGTAGTGCCTGTATCAGCAAATGCTCCACGCATCGCTATGGGAGTTGGATGTGGTGACTGGAGAGCTTAATTTAGAAAGCAACTATTTAATACCTACAGTTTTACATGGCAGCCAAAAATTTAACCCCAGACAAATAGCCTTCCTAACGCAGACTGTATTAATATGTGTATATATATAAAGTAACAGCATTGCACTCACATGCTCGTTTTCCACTGGCTGATCATGGGCAAACCCTCAATCACATCCAGACCCTGCTGTGCTACCACGAATGCTGGAAGAGGTAAATATTCACATGTCCAGCCTCCTTTTCTGGTTTCCCTTCCAAAAAGGAGGCACGCTACTGCCCCAGCCCAGATGCAAGGGAGGCATTTGAATTAAGAGCAGAGCTGCACAATGAATTGTCCTGGGTGGGAACAGAGGTAGCAGAACGGGAATGAAAAATGAGGGAGTGGGAAGAGGGTTCTCGGGCATGTTGGTTTTTTGATAGCATACATAGTTTTGGCCAGAAAAAAAAAAAATATCTCAGATGGCTTTAGTTGCAGTGATGTGATGGGTTTGCAACCTTTCCTACAAAACCTGATGCGCTTTGTATAAAGAGTGCCATAGAAATGAGAGGAATCAATACAAAGATGCTTCTGTGCGTGCATGTTTTATATTAAGACTTAGTTGATGACTTCTCATCATTTGAAAGAAATGTTCAGCCTCAGTGCTTGAAATTATCCAGCTGCAGCATTTTCTACTCAAACCAATCTCCAGTTAATTTGATCCTTCATTTATCTTGAACAAAGCCTCCTAATAAAAACATTTGTATTACAAATGATACACTTGATCAATGGGATTGCTTTAGGCAAGTATTTGATAATTTGAACACTAGCTATAAAAAGTTCTCATTTAATAAATGTAACTGGCCCAAATTTGCAGTGAGAGAAAGCCCCAAACCTGTACATCACTAAACAAGCCAGACTGTAATTAAATGTAGGGTTATTTAGATGTTCTTAACAACATTATTGTTAGAACTGGCTAGTGTAATCTCTGTAATATTAGCCATAATTATTTTTAGGTAGCACGATTAATTATTTAGTTCAGTCCAAGTGACAAGAATGGATTGATTCAAAATAAGGAGCTGACTGGGTGCTAAGCTATTAATTTCCTTTCAATCCTGTAATTCCTTTGGTCAAATCAGTGAGATAAATACACACATGAGAAAGAGGCAGAGACCTCTCCCAGACACGGACTCATGCACACAAATACCTGCACACCCTACCCCTCGCACTACAGGCACCTCCTTGACAAATGTGCCTGTTGATGGTAGGCAGAATATTACTGTTATTTTGCCACAACACCTGACAGAAAACTTCTGATTTGCATTTTGGGCAATAGCACCCTGGGCATCAACAGTACCCAGGTCCCGTGCAGTGCAGGAGATAACATGGGACCCTTTGCTGGGGCTGGGAGGGGGGAAGCAGCCACCAATAACATTCATGACTGCATTTCTGAGATCGCTATTCAAGCGTATGAGCACTTCAAGGTCACAGACTGCTTTGCTATGGATGGTATGTTCCCCCTCACAGGCCTGGGCCTGAGCTAGGAAACATTATCCCTTGACAGTCAAAGTGGATTTCTGCTTTATTGCATTTGCTGTTATCCCTCACTCCTGGGTGCTTTGGGAAGCAGTCCCAGTGCTTGGAATTTTATGCTGTGTTTATTTTCATTAATGGTGGCATTAATCAGCTGTTTTCCCTGGGTCTCCACAGACTGCTCAAGGATTCTCTTGGAATGCAAAGACAAATTCCAGGTCAGAATTCCTGTTGCTTGCTATTATTATGGTTGAAAAGTGAAATCACTGCTCCCTTTGTTCAGACTTGTGCATGAACACACTGAAAAACTGCCAGCAGCTCCAGCATCCCTTCTGCACCCTGGTCAAAGAGCTCTATTCTGACACGGCTACCAGCAGCTGTATTATGAAAAAATTCAAAGTCTACAAAAAAACGTCACCCTGTACATCTGCCTGTTTTGTTTTTCTTCTCCAGCTCTTTCAAATCAGCATTTTTAGGACTTCATTTAAAATGGAAGACCAGGAAGGGGCACAACAAGGATTCTCTCTTGTCACATCGCGCACTGAGTTGTACACCATAACAGCCTCAAATCTCTTCCAATCCATCACTTATTTCCCTCTAGAAACTTTTCCACTCTATTGTCTCTGACTGTTATTTATTTATTTGGTTAGCTGACTTCAAGGGACATTTCTCCTGGCTGGATAAAGACATTTTGCAAATAAACGCATGGAAACATTTCTGATAACACTGCAGAAAGCTGGGTCCCTGTGGGCAGGTGATGCTCTGTGTTGTCCAGCAGCCGCTGCTCTGCCTGGTTCAGGAGCAGTATTTTCACTGCTAGCTGCAGCGAGGACCAAGGAGGAATTAAACGGTTGCTCAAGGATCCACGGGGCTCTAAGGACTCCCCTGGGGAGGATAAAAAGGAATTAGGAAGGACGTTTATTGATGAGGATATGTTGTTTGTGCTTTGAAATGCACACCAAAGAGTGTAATTGTAAGTACTGGGAGAAGGGTTTGTTATGGCTGAAACTATCATTTACACCCCATGGGGAGTAAAAAAAAAGCTCTTTGGCTGAGAACTTGGGTAGGTACTCCGCCTTTTCTGGTGCTTTACAAGTCAGCTCCAAAGTCCTGAGGCCCAGACAGGGGTTACTAAATAGGAAAGCAGCAATAAATAAATAATATTGTCCCCTCTTTTCAGAGAGCTCCACATCTTGCTGCAGCACCCTGAGACACTGAGCTAGAAGAAGAGATGTGGATTTCCATTAACAAAGTGTGTTCTATGAAAAAACACCACCTTTGGGCAACTCTGCAGCATCCAAAGGAGAGGAGAACACAGTGCCAGCGTCTGTTCAGCACTGGGAGAAGAGAGCATCTGCTTCGAGACTCTCCGACGTTTACTTCGAGTGAGAAATCGTTGCCCTAGCCGTAATACTTCAGGAGCGAGACACATAAAGTGAATGGAATCCACACAAATGAGGTAGTTAGCGTAACCGAATACGCTGTTCATTCCTTCAAGAATGAAAAATATGAGTAATTCCCTGGCAAGGCCCAATTACAGCCTGCCAGCCCTAGCACATGGGTTATATCTATTATGAAATAATAAGATAACATTAATAAGATTCCCAGAAAGAACATCAGATAGCCATTCTCCCAGCTGCATTAAGCTGGTCTTACTATTCAAGTTGTCTCCTGCCTGAGGAGCCCAGCATTCACTGGGACTTTCTGGTCATCTTTGGCTAGAAAGGTTCAGGTCTGACAGCTTTTAAGCAAGCAGCTCTGAGTGGGAAACAGGGCAAGAGCTATGGGAGTGCTAAGGAGCAATTCCTCTTTTAAGGAATTTCAGTATCAGGCAGGAACTGGGTGCATGGTCTTCAGGTGAATATCGCCACCCTCCCTTCCTGAGATACCTATGGAGGTAAGCTCAGAGAAAATATATATAATAAAAATAAAGTAAAATAAAATAATAAAATAAAATAAAACAAAATAATAATAATAATAAAAAAATAAAACAAAATAAAATATATACGTACGGTTGATTGTAACATCACAGGTTGCTCAGAAGCCCAATAGGACAGGAGACAGCTGTGATTTCCATCACTGATTTAGCAAGATGCTTCTCAGACACTGGCAGGGGGCAGCCAGCTCGCCAGGCCCAAGGAGTGAAGCTACCAGCAGCCACAGGCTGCACATTTGGCAGGTGGCTAAATTGGCTCTGCAGCCTCACCCGTCCTTCCCTTCGTGGGGAAGGGAAGATGCTGAGTCTCAGCACAGAGGGTAATGTAATGAGGATTAATAAGGCGTGTGAAGATGCTATGTAATTGTCCGGCTGGCTGTTTCCTTTGCACCTTATGCTATCATTTATGCTCATGCAAAGTGGCTGTAAAATGCTCCTGGTCTGATTCAATATAACTCCATGGACCCTCGTACAGGTGTAAATTGCTCTGTGAAGTTCAGGGCAATGTCTAAATGCAAACTAATCTAGTCATCTCCATTGTCTTTCCTTCTGTCCCTGAACTTGCATGCAGCCAACTGAATATTTCTGTACCCAATGAGCTACAAAATATTGCCTATTTCATGCAAAATAATGCATGAAATAAATAAACAAATAAATAATAATCCCTGCCTGGGACTCCCCAGGAGGTGAATTTTCAGTTCTAGCCCCTCAGGGACTGGAGCTGCACCGAGGTACCGAGCTGCACAAGTCTGAGCTAAAGACAAGCCGTGAAAAATGAAGTTACAACATTGTCTTGGAGGAAATGGTCAAAAAGCCCATGCCTGACCTTGTCCAGACATAGGAAAAAGCAACTGCAGACCAAGAGCAGCTGTAAAATGAGCCTGAACTAAAATGTATTACAGGGAATAACCCTTAAAGAGGTGGAAGGTTTTGCTCAATGCACTCCTACAGGTAATTTCAATCCCTGGCAGCTGCAATGTTTCAATAATGAATGTCAGGCCGCCGGACAGCTGAGAGGGGAACAAATATCTATTTGCCTTCACTGGAAGTAGCATGTTTGACATATGACATTCAAATGATATGAACTTTAAAAGAGTGGTTAAATGACTGCTGTTTGACTTGAAACCTTGAATCCACCGAAGCAGCATCCCTGCCGTTTACCTTCGCTCCGAGGAGGATTGAAACACAGGGCTTAAAAATGAGAGATCAGAGCGTTTCTGCAAACACAGCCCACGGGATGCAGCATGTCCAGCTGGTAGCATACGTGCCCCCGTAGGATGAGAGGGGGAAAGATGGATTCTCCTGTATGGCACGGTCCCCGTGTCCCCACCACTGCAGATGCCTGCTGCCAGCAGGTGGGGAGCGGCACAGAGCTGGGTGACAGAGGCGGAGAGGCTGGGGGGGGGGGGCCGGGGGGACGACAAGCTTTAGGGCCATGGGATATAACAGGGTGAGAGAGCAAGCTGCCCCTACCTGGTCCCGTCCTCCTCCTCTTCCTCCATGCTGCTCTCCGAGGCTCTCCTGCACTCTGCCTCCCAGGCAGCCAGCCCAGCCTGCACCATGCCCATCAGCTCATTTCGGGGTTGTCCGAGAAACCAGCGCTGCAAAGCATTTACCTCTCTATTTTGGGAGACCTTGTTAAGCACTTGTCACATTAGCCTGTCAGCTTAATACCAGCAGTCATAACACTTTTATAACCTACCTGCTGAAGTGCCTTTGCTTGCAATCCTTGCACTAAAGCAAGAGCTCAGGACCAAAGCTGCTGTAAGAAAAAAAAGAAATCGCTGTTTCCTGACCTTTGGGCAGACTCTGTGGGCTAATTATTCCATCGATTTTAACTGAATCAAGCGTTCAGCGAAGCTGTCTGGAGGCCTGCCTCTCTTCAACTGCAGGTCTCGTACCGCAACAGCAGCAATCATGTGGACAACCTCGTCGCAAGCTGGGGTCAGGGTCAGGAAAACTCTGAGTGGCTTGCGGCTGGTGGCAGGCAGGGCTGGTGGCAGACAGGGCTGCCCTAGCAGGGGACAGCTCAGGGACATCCTTGCTTGCTGGCTTGTGCTGCTGGGGGAGAGGACTGAGAGCCAGCAGAGCGCTGGAGCATGCATTAAGCCCAGCAGTGACACCACTCCAAGCACCATATTAAATGCAAGTGGGTGCTCTTGCTTAAAACGGGCCTATATAATTAAAGCACACGTGAGTGGGGCCAGATTCGACTGTTGCAACCTCATAGTGAGCTCTCCTTACAGCAACAAGTGCTTTCCAGGAGCTGCTGCTAAGCTGAAGGCAGGTTAGCTTCAGGAAGCAGCACTGTGCTATGGGAGAGAAATAGGTACAGCAAAGGAGCTGGCACTGAAGGCCTTTTATAGATCCTATATGTTTTTCAGGGGCAGTAGGGGACTTGATTCAGCAGCTGAAACACATTAGATGAGCTCCTGAAGCACTTGTGGTTGAGTGCCATCCAATTGAAACCCATTTGCTCACTCTGTGACCTCTCTGGGATCTGAGTCAAAGCATGGCTCAAAGGCAGGCATGCATCAGATCTCACTATTGGTTAGTTGTAAACATTTTTATTTTTATATTTATATTTACTTGCAGATAAGCTGAGGCACAGCACTGCTGAAGCCTTTGGCTCTATTTCTCTCTAGCTGCAGGGGAGCTGTGCATTGTCAACACCTCTGGAAGTCAGATCAGCGAGGATGGACACAGACCAACCCTGGAACTGCAGCACCTACTGGAGGAACACCAGAAATCAATCCCATCCCATGGGCTATGCCAGGCTCATGCCTATCTCCCAGAATCAGAGTGATTCCCCACTATAAGTTCCCACCCAGCCACCCCACCAAGCCAACATCTGAACCTCATCATTAAAAACAGCATTCTGTTAACCTTTTCAATGCCATTTTCCCTTGATCTTCCTTTCTGTTCTTTATCAGTACCAGGTTTAGCACCCCTTGCCTCCGTGTCAGCCCCATTAGCAGGAGCACTGCTATCCATTCTCCTTCT
The DNA here is from genome assembly GCA_011076525.1 of Nettapus auritus. Lineage (NCBI taxonomy): Eukaryota > Metazoa > Chordata > Aves > Anseriformes > Anatidae > Nettapus > Nettapus auritus. The sequence goes on from CM021778.1 coordinate 4,111,235, forward strand.
GGTCGCAGGGAGGTGGATGTGAAGATTCCTGGTTAACAGAGCAGAGCCTGGGAGCAGCACTGCTCTCTGCCTCCACTCCCTGATTCAAGGTGAAGGCAAACAGTCAGGTCAGCCTCCTTTCCTAATCCTTCCTACAAGCCCAAGTGGGAAACAGCAAAGGTGTACACTTGCTACTCTCCAGCACTTCCGAATTCAGCAAAATGGAGGTGAGATTTGGCATGCTCAGCATCACCTTGTCTTTGCCAGAACCCAGCACAGGCACATGAAGATAAAGCCAGGCCGTGCTATGAGCTCGCTGGTGGGTTCTCTGCAGGTAAATCCTCATTGCAAGCTGCAGCTGCCGGCTCGCACGCTTAACTGGAGCAGAGAAGCAGCACCAGGGTGCCAGCAGATGAAGATGCCTTTGAACAGAGATGAGAAAGGCTGAAATCCTTTGACACCTGGAAGTGAACTGTATATTACTAAAATGTTAAGCAGCTTTGTGAGAGAGATTATCCTGAAGGATATTTTCCGCAGTGTTGACATTTGTGTGTGAGTGATTAATTCCAGTGTGGGCATGGAGCACGGAGGCAAAACCCTTTGTGCATTGCTCGTGACTTCCCTTGCTGCCACTAGCCAAGCCACAGCCTTCGGTCTAGGGAGGTCATTAATGCCTCCCTGACCTGTGGCATTGTGTTACTTCGTCACCCTCATTTGCTCGGTCACCTCTGAAGGCAGAGACTTGGGGATTTTCCATGCCCCTTTTTTGTCAACCACTGTGGCAGCAGAGTCACTTTTCTGCTGTTTGTTCTCCCAGTTTTTGACTGCCTCTATATTTTGTTGTTATCTCTTGAGATGCTCCATCACAGCCGCAGTCAAACACTGTGCAATGGCTTTAAAAGAGAAGGACGGTAACAGCAGAAAACAAAGATGAACCCTTGCTTTTGTGCAAGGGCAGCAGAAAGTAGCTGTGCAGCTGCAGGTCGCAAAGGCAAACAGGGAAGCTGGAATTTTCTGACCCTCCCACACTGCTCATCGCTGACTCTCGAGGGAAACAGCCTTGTCCTTCCCCTACACTTTCAGGCAAGGATGTCTTTCACTGGGGAATTTAATCCACTGCAGAAAGGTTGTTATATGCCTTTCAGAGTTTTCAACTAAATGCTTCAAAAATATATAAAAAATAAAATATAAAAAGAAATAAAAAATATATAATACATAATCTATCTGTCCATAAAAATAATATATCAGAACAGAAAAGCAATATAAAAAGAAAGAAAGCAACTGCTGTCTAGTGACTGAAGTTCCTAAGATCACTTTTTGCACTGGAGACCACTTCACACTTACACCATCAATGGCTCTACTCAGCCATTTATTTTGGACTGGGGTATCTTAAACTCAGTGTCTCTACAAGCAGCTCTTACTACTGTCGATACACATAAGGTAACACCTAAGATTCATTTAGGATATAATGAGCTTTCATCCACCAGGAATCCAAGCATTATTATACATGGTAGTGACCGAGGTAGGTGCACTTGCAATTATTTCAGCCAGCACTGAAATTTGACAGTTTGGAAGCAGAATACACCATGATCTGGAAGGGTACATCAGAGCAGGTGCATGAGGTGTCCAGGAGAGAACACAGACAGCACTTTGAACCACACATGAAGTCATTGGATCTGCAGCATGGAGCAGACCCTGAAATCAAACCTCTCTGCTCTCACAGAAAGATGAATGCCTGGCTGAGACAAGCAAGCCAGCACCTTTGGTAGTTTGTGTTGTTACAACATCAAAGTGGAAGAATGAACTGCAAAAACAAGCATCTATATCCATTTTGTGGCCCTGGCTTTTGAGGCAGAGGTACTCAGAGGATCCCACCTAAGAAATGAGGAAGCCCTGCTAAGAGAGGTGGTGGGACCACACCGTTTTTTGGCCAACAGCCTGTTAGACCTACGGATGTATTCACTTGCATATGGAGGAAAGAACAGAAGCACAGACTGGCTTCAGTTGGGTACAAAAGAGGTAAGCAAGCTTTATATTGTGACTAGCTTCTCTTTAGCAGTTTGTGGAGGAGTAACATGAAATGGAGGAGTAAAGAGCACTAGGTCCTCTGGAATGTAAAATAGGATAAAGTCTGGGCAAGACTTCCCAGCTCTCAACAGCCAAAGGCAACATCTTTCCTCTAGACCAGGGTTCCCCAAGACATCCGAAGGTTCTCCGTGCTGCACCCTATGTCATTTTTAATTCAGTTAATTTGGTCTTACAATGGCCTAATACACTTCAGAGACTAAAAGGTGTCACAGTAGCTGTGTAGATGGTGCCTGTACTGACAGTCGCTTCTGTGGGAGATGGCTGCGTGCCCGGGGTAAAACAAGCAAACAATCAGAAAATACACGCAGGGCACTTCTCTCCCCCTCCACAAATCTCCAGTCATTAGGGGGAACTGCTTGTCTCTGGGCTCCTCCAGTTAACTCATCTGCAATCTGAATCACTCATAAAATCATAAGAAAATCTAAATAAATCAGCATCACAAAACTTGCCATGGGCATTCATTCCTGCAAGGACGTGACCACTTTAACACTTGTCAGGGTCAGAGCACACAGCTGAAGAAATAGCCCTGGACAACTCTGCATCCCCAGGAGTATAAACCAGAAGACACACAGAGCTGCCCAGCAGGCAGTAGGAACAGGAGCAATGGTAGCATTACTTAACTGTGTGCAATTTGCTCTCCCTCTCCTGATTTAAATTACACTGCCAGAAGAGACTGACAGTGTCTGGAATCAAATTGCTGAGAAAAGTGCCTCTTCAGAGGTAGAAGAAAAAAAAAAACAACACCCAAATAACTTGAGTGGAAATGGTCTTGCAAAATGCCTATTGTGATCTGGGACAGCAGGATCTGGGACTGAGGAGTTTTCATTAAGTTAATGCTCATTTAATTATTCCGGGCCAACCCCCTAATGCCATGTTGTAAAATGGGGATTTGCACCACTGACATTTCTACAGCACACTCATCAATCTGGGTCTCTGCCTAAGATTTAGGCAGAGAAAGCACCATCAAACAAGAGTCTCTGATCTGTTCCTTCACTTTTCCAGATCACCGTGGACTCTGGGGACCATCTTCAGGATGATGGGCTTCTTCGGTTGCATGAAACCTTTTGTGTCCAAAACCAGGGGGATCTTGAGGAAAAAAGAAGAAAACCAAAAGAGCCACATAAGGTGGGGAAAAGGACAGTCATGACACTGAAGGAACCCCTACAGCCCCCACACATCTCAGCCACCCCTTTTTCAGTGCATATCCTGACTTTACAGGTGTGCTTATAGGACTATCACAAGTGCTCATATAAAACAGACATGAGCTGGAGCTCAGTAGCCCTCAGCTCTTGGTGAACTGGTCAGTGAATGCTGGCATCCACATGGACAGTGAAAAGCACACAGTACGTTGCTCAATGGGCTGCACACAGAGGGAAAAGCAGCCAAAATCCATCCAGGGAGCAGCAGCTGAGGAGGGGCACACAGTGCCATTTTGTTTAATGCTGAAACATGTCAACACTAAGGGCAGCTAGGCCATAATGGGAATTGAAAGAACAATAAGCTATCTTGGAAATGAAGAAGCTCATCTCAAGCTGAATACCAAAGAAAAAGCGTCCTTGTGCAGAAAAGCACGAGGCTCCCTTGGGGTGGAAATTTCAATAAAAAGAATATTTACAGCTAGTGGTGGAGCGAGTCATCTTGTGGGGCAGGGAGAAGTGCTTCACCAAGCCTCCTCCACCACCGCAATGCTGCTCATGTCCCAGCTCTCCTCCTACCCAGTAGGACAAGGGCAGTACACTCCCAGCCTGACAAAATGCGCTAAAAGCCCCGATAAGCTTTGCTTCAGGAAATTTCAGCAACGTGGCTCTGAGCCCAATGTGTCATCAGTGGAGGAGTGAAAGGTGGAGGCAGCTCCCATGTCTGTATTCCAAAGGGATGTTCTGAGGTGAATTTTTCCCTTCCCCTCTGATTCAATACACACGACATCTTCTGAAGGAAAAAAGGGCTGAAAGAGACCCATAAACCTATGGGCACCAATAATACAATACATATTTAACTTGTCTTCCTTTAATTAAAGGCAGTTATAAAAAGAATCAATTTTATGGATTGCAGAGGACTAGAAAAATGTCATTAGACTTGGGGGAGGGTTGATAGGTCACCGCATTGTTAATGGACTATTACAGTCTTTCACCTCCGGGTTACTAGTTGAGTCACAATCTGAATCTGCAGAGATTACAGCTGAGTGCTTGTGCCAAGTAATAACTCTGTGAGTATTTTTGTTTTATACAACAAATGTCCTTTGAATGCACTTGCTGCCCTCTCTGCTCTGATCTCCTAAGCTTGTCTCATGAACAAAATGTATTAATGGCAGCAAAGCCAGACTGGGGCTGGAAACTGAGCCGAGTAACAGCAGATGTTACCTGCCTCTGAGTCACAGGGAGTTGCCCTGTTTTCAGGATATGCTGCGATGGTTGCTGGAAAATTACATCAGGCATTTCCTGTATGTCAAACATCCCCATCCTGCAGGGCCTGTCCCATCAGCACCACATTCCGCAATCATGGGAGCCCACACAAAACCAAAAATGGGTGGGAAAGAGGGAGAGAGCCTGTTCCCTGTTTCTCCTCTGCCTCTGAGGACCTCCATAGCCTCAAAGGGGGGAGAGCCACCAGTTCAAATTTATCTCAGACTGCATTTGGATGAAAATTGTTACGCTTTAGAGGTTGCCTGGTGGCCCATAAGAAATGAATTCTGCTGTCTCGGGGTCTCAAAGCAAATGGCCATGCTTATGTGGCAAAGCACAGCCTTGGAGCAGGGGATATTTGCTCTCTGGAGCAGGTTCTGTCTGAGCTGGGTAAAGGCAGAGTGGCAGCGAACAGTGGGTGCTGAGCACCCTGCAGCTAGCTGCACCCCAAGCGAAGCAGAGCACTTCAGGGACTTCAGCCTGATATATTCCACCAACATCAATTCTGCTTCTGCAGAGGCTTAAAAAATGTATCAGTAACTTGTGTCAAACCATTTAAAATAACTGAGAGCATTTAAATACAGTTATTCCCACATGCCTATCTAATCCACAGTGAAATCTTCTTCCCTGGTCTCTGTGTGAAGCAGTAAAAACCCAAATCTGCAGACAAGGTTCAGTGGTTGTGAAGCTATTAGTCTCTGAACTCCTCAGGGATGGGGATTTAATGTTCAAGTGGGACAGTTCCCTATTTATCCTGAGATGCAGGCAAACGAGAGAGCACAGGACCACCCCGGTGGGGCCAGAGAGCAGGTAATAGCACACATCATCCCAAATCCTCACCGGAGTGTCTTTGCAGGGTCTGAAGGAGAAATTTTGCAAAAGGACAACCACAGCCATCTTCACCACAAGGAGAGCAAACCTCATTCCAATGCAGTTCCTGGGGCCGGCCCCAAATGGCAGAAAGACGTAGGGGTCGATGGATTCTTTGCTTTCTTTACTGAATCTGATTACAGGAAAATATGTAAGGTTAGAACGCGTTACTGTTCTAGGTGTATCAGCTTTCAGATCTGAAGAGATGAAGGGTCTGGGAAGGCAAAGGCTTTTTGTGTTTCCATGCATATTAGAAGAAACCAGCTAAGTCCCTTATTTCTGTCTCAATAGATGCCTTATGCCTCTGCTTTCATCCTGCTGTTTGGAGTTGGCTGAGCATTTCTGGGTGTGTTAGGTGAACAGGGAAGACCTGAAATATGCTAAAGATTTCATAACTACTCTTTTCTCAGAACTCCCTTTAAGCTCAAAAACTGAACCCAGATTTCAAACCCTAAAACACACAGGTCTACAGCTTCACATCTTCCCTTTAGATCAAAGGCCTGAGCGAACACAAAGACATTCTCCCCCTGCTTGACTAAAAGAAGGGTTGCTTTTGAGACACACCAGCCATTCCTCTCCTCATCATGAAAAACAGGGAAGAACAATCAGCTTCACAGAGGAATTTTCCACTGAGCATTTGCAGCAATGCTTTTCAGTGATCAGTTAGTTTTCATGTCAGGAAGCTTTTCATTCCCAGTGCATGAGGTCTGGGTAGAAACCTTAACCACATTAAGCCAGCAATGAAGTATCTACCAAGACACCAGCACAACCCGACAATGAACTTCCAGCAAGACAAGTGATCCCTAAAGAGTTCTTGCCCAAAATCCCTTCCCCATTTTTCACCTGATATAAGGACCAAGCTGCTGGAGTAACTGAGGTGTAACATGCCCCCTGCCAGAGGCTCACACTGGGGAGGTTCCTTCTGCGGCCAGCACGAGGTACATGGGCCACAGGGGTCCGTGATGATTTCAGCAGCACACATCCCCTTCTGCATGATGCCGCTGCCACACTGTGTCCTGCAGGGGACCACATCTCCATACCGGGGTTAGCTTTCAGACACATTTGAGCTTGTGGTGCAAGGGCACAGATCTGGGTCTGCTCTCTCTGGGCCAGCCCTCAGTGCCTTCTTGGCCACCTGAAGGTGAGCAAGCCCAGGATCTCCCATGCCTGCCTCAGGCCTTTACTTCATTTCCCAGCAGCTGGCAGAGCCTCCAAACTGAGGATTGTTTCATAACTAGAGTTGAAAAATTAAGTTTTATTTCCTACCTGTCTTTGCCCTTCCACTGCTGATTTGCACGGCACCATGCCAGTCACCCAATGGCTCTCGTTTTAATATCTGGCCATAAACCCCTCAGTGTTACAGCTGCTGGGAGCTGCTCTCACTGTCGCTTCCTTCAATGCAGTTAATTAAATTCCATGCACAGTTTATGGATGTAGATCATAAAACTCCCCTCACGGTAATGCTGGGACTAGATGTCAGACAATGATAAATGCCTAATTTAAATGTTATAATCATGAATTCCCCACTTTCACTGCCATTTCCCCTCCCAGGAACCAGGTCGAATGTGCAGCTATATCTCGCACCAAGCCCTCACCTCTCAGGCCTGAACTCATCCGGCTCAGGCCAGTATGCCGGGTCGCGGTGCATCACGTAGGCTGGGATCATGACCACCATGTCCTTTGGAATAGTCACCCCGTTGAGCTCCACCGTGTTCTTGCAGACCCGCTCAATCCTCCCCCCGGGAGGGAAGAGCCTGAGGGATTCATTCACCACCATGTCGAGGTACTCCATCTGCATGATGGTGTTGTATGTGGGAGCAGCCTGGGGATGGCAGGGAAAACAAAGGTCGTAGGATGGCTACAAACATGGGACCTCAATCCCCACCCCAAAACCAGAAATGGGGAAACCTCAGCCCCAGCATCTGTTCCATTCTGGGTTGCTTCCAGCCTGGTTTGTGGTTCAGGATCCACAAAAAATATATGGGAATGTCCCCAGCGTCTCCCCATCCTCTTTACCTTGTTGGGCAGGTTTGCATCAATCTCTTCCTGGAGTTGCTGCTGCACATCGGGGTGTGTGGCCAGGTTATAGGAGATGTAGCTGAGGGTGGAACTGGTGGTTTCGTAACCAGCAAAGACAAAGATAAGAGCCTGGGCCAGAATCTCATCATCACTTAATGCTGAAAAGAGGCACAAAAAAACACGTGTAAGAAGCTGAAATCTACAGCACAAGTGTGATTAACCCTCAGAAATCCAGGATCCCACTTGTCAGTCCAGTAATGCTATCAATAACTACTTAACACCTCGTGAAGGAAACGTCCAGCTTACACAGACTGGTAGCCTATGGCACAGAGTGGGATGAGCCTGGCACTGGTGTGAAGCCAGAAAACCACTATCAAGGTCAGCAGTGTTACTTTGTTGTCTTTAAGAGCAGAATTGCACCAGTGAAGATATGCAGAGCCTGAGCCTGATTTAGAAAATCTGTTATCTTCTGGAACTGTGCACTCTGAGAAGAAAGGAAAAAAAAAAAAAAAAAAAAAAAAAAAAGGGTATGTGCCAGAAAAAATTGGAGGTGAGGAGATGTCCAGCAACTGCTCTAAGCTCTGAGGTTAGCCACATGCTGCTGAGGGATTAGTAGCCCTGAGCATAGTTTGGCAGTGGTAATGAAGACAATACAGGATTCTGGTATTGCAGCAGTGTCCCAGTGCTGCCAGGATGCAGCCTGCAGTGCAGGGTGCCATACAAATTCCCTGTCTGTGCATATCAGAAGTTAACAAGCTTCCTGCTTTGACAGAGGCTGATAGTCTGGGCTATGCCTTGGCTGACCCGTTATTTTCTGAATCTAACTGTTAACCTAGGATAAGCAACAGAGATGAGCTTGTCGATGAGCAAGGTACGTGCAGAATATGTGCTTTGTGTGCTTTATGAAATACAGCCAACACCACTGGCCTTCAGAGAAGACAAAATAAGAAACAAACAGGCAAGGAGATATTCACTCTGTTTGCTTTTCGCTGGATAAACAGCACTCAGGACTTACCCCAGGAAATGGAATATAATAAAATATGGCTGATATGTGATATGATAGCATCATTATAGCCCTGCTACTGAGACCTTGAAACTCTCCTAGAATAAATGACTACAATCCTCTCCTACTTCTATTCTTTAATCACATGAGGAACCACCTGCTCTCTGCTGAGGGCAGGACAGCTCTCAGGACATACTTTTGTATGAGTCATTCTCCTCAGCAGACTTGGAGCTGTTCTGTGAGCCCTGAGAGTCCACCATCAGCTGCAGGAAGTCAACCCGGTCCTGGGGAGAGACGGAGGCAGTCAGAGCAGAGGTGGGTGGGCAGGGAGCAAACCTTGTCCAGCATGAGCTCTTTGCAGCGATGCCCATTTAACTCACAGCCCCCAGCTTCAGAGCATGTTGGGGTTCAGACCAGAGACCCCCTATGAACATACATTTTCCACATGGAAGTCCATGCAGGGGGTGTTTCTGGCCCTCCCACATTTGACAAGCAGGGAGCTATCATGGAGAGCAGCAGATGGATACCCCACAGCTGCTGAAGGCATGACAAGTGCCCTCCTGCTCTCAGAAGGACAGTGCTACGGACAGAAAAGTCCCTCTGGGCAGGACTCACCACGTGGTAGCCATTGTCCCGTTCCTTCTTCATCTTCATGAAGTTGCCATTGAAGAAATCCATGACTTTTGAGGGTAACAGAGTCACTTTCATCTTTTCCAGTACTGGGACAATGAAGGGGAACAACACTAAAAGGAGAGAAGTGAACAACATATTATAGCTCAAGAAGGCCCAAGACACATAAAACTGTCATGAAGCATAGAAAGAAGTGGGGTGAGTCTGAGTCCTGACCCAACAAATTGCTTTTCATTGCCTTCATACCTTATTTCTTAAAAAAAAAAAAAATAAAATAAAATAACAGGCCTCAGCTGACATGCGATAGCACTTGAGAATCTCCTGTCTTTCTACCACGATACGTCCTCAGTTCTGCACTGAGTGCAGCTCTCAGTGATACAAAACAGCAGCTCTCCACTGCAAAAAGGATCTCTGCTTGTAAGAAGATGGAGCAAAGACCCAAATGGGGCTGTGCAAATCTCGGCTGTGATTTCCCAGGGGACATATTTCTACAGTCCTGCTAGGGTGAATGTAATCCTGCAAAGTGCGCCTCTCAGATGTCAAAGAGGACTCTGAGATACTGAGGGAGCTAAAAGGAAATGCAGGTGGTCACCACACGTGGCCAATTCAGGGCTGTATGAAATGAGGTGTGTCATACCTAATAATATGAACACGGGGTTTAGAAAACTGAATTTGAGAAATTTCTTTATGTTGGTGACAAAGGGGTCATTGGGGTTGTTCATGGAGTCAATATCCACACTGAAAGAAGTGCTGACCACTACGTCCATGCTGTAGGCTCCAAAAATGCTGAGTAGAGAAGAAAAAAGAGTGAATGGGATGAGCACAACCAGAGCAATGAATAATAGCCAATTTAGGAGCAATCCTTGAGAGAGGGAAGCTCTTTTACATTTTCATCTGTAAAAGAGACTGTAAAAATGGCATGTAAAAATACCACATCTGTGATTCGCAGGGCTTCTGGAATGGGCCCAACTGCTGCCTTGAAATGCATCCCCAATAAAATGAGATGGGGAACCGAGCACAGTTACCCAGCCTGAGCCAAGCAGAGCACAGCAGGCCCACTGCAGAGGAGCACAGCTGAGAAGGGCTCTGTGCTGCAGCATGGAAATCACAGAATTTTAGGGCTTGGAAGGGACCTCCAGAGATCACTGGGTCCAACCCCGAAATGGCTCTCCAGAACAGCTCCTTCTCCACAATGAATACATACTCTTTCCTGTCAGCCTCACAGTTACTCACTCCTTCATGGTCACGAACTCATCATTAGCCACTTTCTTCTCAATGTTTTTCACTAATTTTTCACCATAGAGCTTAATGATAGGGAACATCTGAAATGCAAACCAAAGCAGAAGGCACTGAGACTCCTTCACTTTCTCCAAGCAAGGCTGGGCAGATCCATGCTGCCATCTGCCACAGGCCATGGTGAGCAAGTCTTTGGCTTCTGGAGGAAGGGGAAAGGTCCTCCAGTTTTTGGTGCAAAATACCAGCAGCCTCTGCTTTACCTCCTTCAGCTTTCCACTGGTGAAGGTGGGAGACAGCACTGTGCGGATCCTTTTCCACTTCTCATCTTCAGCCACGTTGAGGGCTGACTCCAGGATGCCGTTCAGACGGAAGTTCTGCACAAGGAGAATTTCGCAGCGAAAGGGACGTGGTTATACAGGGCAATGGGTGAAGGTTTCTGCCTCCCCTTTGACATTACAGCATTGCAAAGAGGCAAACAAACAAAACAAAACAACAATAAAGAACAAACAAACAAACCATGGAATGTTGACTTGGCCCCTGAAGTCAGAGCAGCTCTACCTCGAACAGGAAACAACAGAAATGGAAACAGCAGTGTAAGAGGCAGAAATGTCTCAGTTCCAGTGTACATCCAGGCTGATGCCCCAGCCAGAATGGCCTCTCCACCTCTCTGGCAGAGTTTTGTTGTCACTACTGTCAATAAGTTGGGGCACAACAGAGAGCAAATACTTGCTGAAGGGCTCAGAGAGACTCAGAAGCAGAGAAGGAGAACAGAAACCAAGAAGAAACCCTTCCTTTCTTGCTGCATTTGCTCCCCACCAGAGAGGAAAGCAGAGGACGAGATACCCACCCGGCGGTTGGTAAAATTGGTATAGCACTCCTTCACCAGGATGGTTTTGATGAGGACGGGGTCGAGAATAACCAGCACAGGCTGCCTGCCATCAAAAATCCTAAGCCAAGAGAAAGTCATGGTCAGTCCATTGCTCACGGGCAGCTGGAGTGAGAGCAGGCTGCTTTGCCTGGGGACAGAGCGCTGTGCAACGAGCTCTGCAGCCCATGGGGTTTGGGCCAGCTGAGTCCCCTCTGACAAAGCTGCTAAAGGGACGGGGCTGAAATGGGTTTATTATGCAGTAAAACAGGAGAGATGGGAAAAAAGGACAGTGCCAAACATGGACAGCATGAGCACTTCTAGCCATCATCTGTGCTGTTACAGAAGGATTTCCAAGGCAGTGTGTGTTCAGATAAAAGGCAGCTTTGGCTGCGACATTGATCCCTGCATTTGGGCTGTCTGAGCTGTGTTTCGGTAACTGGTGGCTGCAGTCAATAAGCTCATACTGAATGGCCACCTGTGGGGTAAAGAGATTTCCCTGCTTGGCCTATAAGGCAATGAGAGGGGGAAAAAAAAAAAAAAAAAATCTCATCTGCCTCTTCTGTTTTCCGGTCACCAGAGGCAGGAGAACTTAAAAGCCAAAGGGCAGGAGCCTTGGGCCACAGCTGAGGAAAGCTGCCATCTTCAAGAGGCTTGAGAACATTTAATCTTTTCAAAAACACGCTCAGTTTCATGAAGCTCCTACGATCTTTGTGCACCGGTTTTGCTTCGGTCTGCAAGGTTCCCAGGAGAAGCACGATAAGAGCCCCACACCTGCACGTACAGAGGCAGCGCTGGGCAGGGAGTGGGAGAAAGGTTTAAAGGTGGCTCATGCTCCAGCTCTGGGAGAAGCACGGAGCAAGATGAAACACATCACGGCAGCCTGCAGCTCGCTTTCTGCTCCAGACAGACACAACAGCGGCTTCAAAGGCTTGAGGCTCAGTTTGACACCAGCAGTGGAGTTTTCTGGGCAGGCTGCATGGTTGGGAAATGATTGGTGCCTTCCCTCGCTAATGCAGCTGGAGCTAAGAGATAAAGGCACGGCTGTGCTGATGTGATGGGTGCTGGAGGATGGGGGAACTGCCTGTTCACAAGGTCACTAACACCACTGTTCAGCTTTGAATGCTCACAAAGTGGGAAAAAAATAATAAAGAGCCCCAGAGCAGCTGCCATTATCCCATTCCAGCAAGAGAGAAGTCCTGGAGAGAAGGCTGAAGACTTTCCCAGCTGTGAACCTGTTTTTTCCCCATGCCTCAAGCCATTACTGCTAGAATGATAGTGCAGGGACACGGTGGCAATCCACCCTTTCCCATTCTGTTTTGGGACAGAGAAGCACCCCAAACAGAGAATTTTGTTATGCAGAAAGAAACTCACCCCCAGATTTTACCGTATTTTTCAAAGCACATCTGATCAAAATTTATGAATCCCTGCAAAAGAAGAAAGGAGAAATGAACAGTATGCGAGTGAAGAGTGATCAAAGCAGGTCCCAGCCTGCAAGCATCCCACGGACCCAGCCTCAGAGGCAGAGGCTGGTGGGTGCACGGCAGCCCTTAAGAGCCACGTAGACACTGAGGGGACATTTGCGCTGGAGGTAAAAAGAGAGCAGAGAAAGAAAACTGCACTTTCAACTTCCACCAGCCAACCAGAGCTAAAAATATAATGAAGACAAGGTACGACAGGGTACACAGCTCTAGTGTGAGCAGAGTTAGCAGGCAGAACTAGATCCCAGTGTGTCCTTTCATCTTCTGCTCAACAGGTTAGAGCTGCTACTGCCTCGTCCTCATGAGATCTTCCACGGCAGTTACTGAACCAGAGTGATGAGGGCTCTTCTGTTTTCCTTTGTTCCCATTAAGGTTTTAACTGATGTTACGTGTAAGGATGAAACTTTTGGGACACATAACACTCACCATGCATCAACTAAACCATTAGTAAGAGACCATGTGTCATGCTGTAAAGTCAGCAAACAAGTTAAAAGTCCCCTTTCATTGAAGCTGAAGCTAATACATTTCATCCTGCGTTTGCAGGCAGTTATCTGGAACCAGCTGATACCCAGTTACTTGGTAAGGTTTGCTAACTTGGTAATACTTGTTTTATTTGGAAATCTATTCATCTGGATTAGTTTTAGGATGGTGCAACAGATGGCTGGACAGGGCATTGCTGGAGTTTGACCCAAAGCACAAAGAAGCATGCAATTCTCAGAAACTATCAGCTTTAGGTGATGATTTTTTTTTTATTTCCTCATTATTTTTTTTTCTTTATTTCCAACAGTTCTTCAGCTGCTAGGGAGTGGGTAGGAATGTAAAGGGGAGCTAATAGCTTAAATTATGAAGTGAATGAAAAACACAACACCCCTCATTCAGGTCAGCAAGAACCTTAAAATAATTTTTGTGTTCTCTGCATATCCACGGAGCTTCCTACCTGGAAGTGTCATTGCCATTATCAAGGAATCAAGAACAGGCAAAGAGGTGCCCAAAGAATGGAAAAAGAACAGCGCAACCTACAAGCCCCCAGGGCAGATGTGGAGCAGCAGCTACCCATACTCACGTGCCGGTACTCCATGAGTGTTCCCAAAAACGGCAGAGGCCGTGGCCCAGGGATGCCCAGCTTCTTGAAGGTCTGGTAGGGCCATATCCCATAGCTGCTGAGCAAAGCCAGTGTGTGAGATGCATTCACGTAATGAGAAGAGAAGGCTCTTCACCCTGAGCACAGAGAGCAGCTTGCATAGCTGCTTCTTGCCACACAGAAAAAGCTGAAATTGTGGACAGGCAGCGGCAGACCTACTGAGGCTGCTCTCCTTCTGCAAGAAACCCAAGACCGTTTGGGGTACATCTCTGTACAAGACAAGGGCTGATGGCAGCTGCAGTCCAGCCTAGGCAAACCCAGGCATCTCAGACCTTCGCTCAGGGGCTGCATCCCACAGCCCAGGTCAGACAACAGTGACTCAGGAGGCTGAAGGCATCCTCAAAAGGATCAAGTTCCCAAGCTGAGACCTGCCTTTGGCTTTGCAAAGACCTGCTGTGAAGCCCAGGTGGAAGAGCCAGAGCAGCACAGCAGCCAAGCAGGGGCATAAATTAAAAGAGCCAAATTAAGTTTTTGCCTGCGTAGCTCACTACAGCTCCCACGAGTGCTGTAAGCAAAAGGGCAATTTTGCCAGCATAACTGTTTAAGCAGGGGCTTCTGCTGGCAGAAGCAGGGCAGACATTACCCACTGCCTACTCGCAGCTTGCACAGCCCAGCCCTTTTGCAACTTGGCAGTTCGCTGCAGCAAAACAAAGTTACTCCTCCCTCTGGCTCTGTGTGCCAAAGCAAAAACAACAAACAAAAAAAAAATATGAAAAAAACAACAACATAGAAGTTCCTTTTAATCCCCCCCCCCCCTTCACTCCCTCCCCATCATTTTTTTGCTGGGAGGCAGGAAATTTTTTCGCGATGGGACAAAGGAAATGTTTCCCCCAACAAACATTTCTATCAGCCCCCATCTCAGCCTTGCAGGTAGCATGGAAAGACTCAAGTTTTTTTTTTTTTTTTTTTTTTTTTTTTTTTAAAACACTAATTAATGCACCAGGGTACTTCCTACTGAGTGTGATGCCCCCACGAGCCCCGGCTGCCCACACACAGGGACTACTCCTCCCCAGGCACCCATCAGGACCAGCCTCTACTCACAGGACCAGGAGGCTAAGGAAAGTGATGAGGAGTGTCCAAGCGGCTAGGGAGAAGTCTGGCAGGAGATTCATTGTGCCTCCCAGCCTGACAGCACTTGTCTCCTGCACCGCCCAGGCCTGGGTTTATGAGGTTTGGGGCTGACCTTCAGCTGCAGCTGCGCTCAGATGACGTGGAAGGAGGAGTTGTGCTGCCTCGGTTGCTCAGACTTTAACCCTTGGGCAGATTTGTCCCTGGATGGTACCAATACCATTCCCGGCCCTGAAGGCTTTGTGACACGAAACTGCTGAAGGTGCAATTTTCAGCAGGGGAAAAGGTAGCAAAGGGGGAAGACATCCATAAAACACCTTCCTGGGAGCGGCAGGGCTCCGGCAGGGCACAGGGAGCTGCCAGCTGCTCTCGCTGCAGCCACCTGCTGCCGGCTGTGCTCTCCATGGCCCCGCTCAGCCCAGCTGTGCTTTCAGCATGTCCATTGCTTTTATCGAGGGGTGTGATTGGGAGGGGCTAGGCAATGCTAGGAACTGCTACGTTCCTAGACAGATTGCATGGGGCTGTGCCCCTGGGCCGACCACATTTTTTGCCTCTGCCCTAATGTTTGCAAAACAGGTCCAGGCTCACCTCCAGACCTGTACTGAAGAGCCAAGAGGCAGAACTGACACTTGTCCTAGGGCGACATCTTGGACTTGCCCAGCTTTGCATGGCTATGATGTGCTTGGTGATTTATGTAATCAGTGACAGATGGAAATCAATTAAGCAGTTTACAGGGGCACGTGCCTGAGTTCTGTTCCCTAGCCTGCACTGAGCAGCCAAAACCCCGTCTGCATGGGGCTGCCACCGCCTGGTGACAGGAACCTTGTTTTCCTTTTGCTGGGCTCTTACAAAGCACCTGGAGGCCATGCCTGAGCACTCATCCTTTATCTTTGCATCCAAAGGCCCAATCTCTGCACACGAGGTGATGCTGGGGATCACCAGCAGGATGTCAGGGGCTGCAGCTAGAGGTGCTCAGGGGCAGACGTGTCCCTGCGAAGGCTGCAGGCGCGGGTTAGCTGCCTTGCTTCCCTCATACAAAGCCTTTGATTTTCCAATTACCTCTGCTAATAACTGGTGTGATATCTCAGCGGGAGGTAGGTTTGTGGTTAGGTATTTTCTCCTCTCAGACAGAAACTGAGGCAAAGCCTCAGCAGAGAGAGAGGCTAGCCCCCCTTCTTACTCCCTCAGAAAGTAAATAAACTGTGCAGCAGCTTCACACACAAGGAAATCACTCCTTTAATCCCAGATGGGTCTGGTGGGAGCAATTTACTCATCTGTAGGTGACTGACAGTATAACAGACCAGCCAGGAGTAGGAGCAAACAAGATGCAGAGCCCAGCAAACCCATGGTGTTGCTGTGCTGGGGCTGGAAGGGGACAGTGGCACCATCCTGACCACATGAGGAACACGTGCCCTCCCAGCAGCAACTTCCCCACAACCTCATGGTGATGAAGGAACCACATAAAGGAGGGGAAAACATGCTGCTGCAGCTCTGGAGATGTCCCTGCAGCTGGGCAGTGGAGGGTCACTACTGAAAGCCACATCCAGTGGGCTCCGCACCTGGCTGCTGAGCCTTTACAAGGTGTTTACTTACCCAATTTTTCAATACATATATATATATTTTGCTCATCTCCTGGAGCACTGTTGTCCCTCTGGCTTGACAGACTTTGAGAAAAATCGCGGTCAATAAAAGTCGTTTCTCCTCTGAGAAGATGCCCTTCATGGTCTGCTCAGCCCCTGACCACCCACGTGCTGCTGTCTGACAAGAGAAGAATCAGAAGGAGAAGGGAGGAATTTATCCTATCTTACTAAATTAGGTATTCCCCCCCAAATTGCCACCACCGGTCAGAGCTGCAGATCCTGAACACACCACATAATTTCATATGAAATGAGGGTATTAAAGCAATCCTGCTATACTTAGACAGCCCTTTGGACCAGACGCGATGGGGGAGCGTGTCCTTACTGAGGCTATTTCTGTAATGAGAATATCACTGAAATCGCACCCAGGAGGGAAGAAGCAGAGCGGAAGGCTCTCCGCAGGATGATTCTGGAAACATCTGAGGGCTTGGAGGGCACCCGGCGAGTGCCTGCACACAGGCACGGTCCAGAGTCCTGCTGTACTGACCGGGACATGCCGGGTGATTCCCACCTCAGGTGTGCAGTGACCAGGCTAAAACAAATGAAAAATGAAAAAAGCTGATGTCAACTCTCCTAATTTTGTGGATCTCCTGATCCACAAAATTACCCACTTTTCTCCCCTTTCCCAGCTCAGCTAATAGTTGCCTTAATAGGCAATATCTCCACGAGAGCTGTTAACCCCAGCAGTAAGAGTCATGCCGGTGGCCAGCAGCCTCTCGGTGCACGGGGTCACAGAAAACACACGAGACAGGGATGGTTTGCAGCCACAGCCACATTCCCAGGGTTAATGGCGTGCGACCACAGAGGAACCAGCGCGGTCCAAGCAGGGCCTCTTCCTCCAGGTCACGAGCAGCCATGGCCTCAGCTCCCCATGACATCACCCTCATGCTGACACTAACACAAGTGCTGCTGCTTCTCCCATTAATAAGAAAGCCCAAAGGCTCTTGAGAAGCCTGTGGGATCCCTGGCTGTGTGCAGAGGGCTGTAAAAATGCTGTGATGTTGTACCTCAGGGCGAGCAGGGGGAGCTCAGTGCAACCCTGCTCCCTCAGGGCAGGGCAGCAAGGAAGGTATGGGTAATTCACAAGCTGCTGGTCACCACGCTTAACACAAACAGAAGGTGATTTGGGTGGTGATAGCTGGTCGAAGTCACTGGTATTGTCACAGCTGCAAAAATGAGACTGTCACAGGAATAGCAATTCATCTTGGAGCATCAGGGAGCTGATGACTGAATTGATGGGGCATGGAAGATGCAGAACTTCAGAGGAACAGGGCTGACAAATGAAAATGCCCTTCTGCTTGTAAAAAACTCCTGGAGAGGCAGAGGTTTGAAAACCACAGTCTTTCCCAGAGGAGACGTGATGCTACCACCACCCGGCTGGCAAAAATGGGACTGAGAAACACAAGGGGGAGAGCAGTCCTGCGTGGACGCAGACCACTGGGCTTACATCCACCCCAAACAGTATCATAGACCCCCAAGGTTTACATTTCTTCCACAAGCTAGGGAAAAACAAACAAACAAACAAAAAACAACAACAAAACCATACTGTAACACACGACAGACTTCTAATGGACAAAGTATCTGCATTGACAAACAAACTGCCCTTCACTGACTGTTGCAAATTTAACAACTCTCTTCTTACATTCCTCTCATCTCATTGTAGTCTTCTGCCTGCCTGAAGTCGAATTTCTGACTGGCCATGCTCTCACACGAGCCTCCAGAAAGGCCTCAATGGGCAAGCACCACGCACACAACTCTTTGCTCTGGTAACACCTCTGAAGGCTCCCGATGCGTCAGTAGCTGAAACCCATCTCCCTTTCACTCTATAATTTCCTAGCAAAGACAGAAAATTACAACCCACAGCCGGCGCTCCACATAAAGCCAATTACAAGAAGCGCGGGGGTGGCAGTGCTCTCTGACACCATCCCCGCCAAGGACGGTCCATCCTTCGCACATCTCGCCTGGTGTGATGGAAGAGCTCATCTCTGCATTGTGGCATCCCTTAACGAAGTGCCCAGCACTCAACAGAGAGCTTTCTGAGGGTGAAGGGGCAACACCACATTCACAATGACCTCAATTTGTGCCAAACTGCTTTGAAATCATGAGTCCAGACAGAAAACAAACAAATAAATGAATCATGGCACGGCCTTAACTCAAAACATGCAATACCCAGCCTTTTCTGCGATGGTCCCCTTAGCCCAAACCCACCCCACATCATGGGACATGTTAGAAATATGGGGTGATTGCAGAGCCAGTGTCTGTACCTAGACAGACCTGGCTCTCAGCAGGGCATCGAGGCCCACGGGCAGAGTTAGGCCCAAGGCTCCTGAGCCGTGGTGGCTCTTCCTGGAGCACACCATGACTGCAGGGTGGGCAGCATGTGCGTGACAGGGCTGCTTGGCTCACGCTTCATTCAGTGCCAGCGGCTCCTTATCAGCATGTGTTGGATATGAGCCATATCCAAGAAGGCTGGGCACAATCCCTCCTGACAAACACAGCAAGCTAGGCTGGAGGCTTCTCGCTCACTCCCAGCTGGAGGGTTTCTATTGCGAATAAAGGCTGGCACTGGGCTGGCTGGCTAAGCCTCACCTGCTCTGTGAAATATAGACATCTTCTCACCTCCTTCATTTCTTCTGTGATGGGGATCAGTGGAAGCTCCTTCATCAATTGGCCTGGAAGGCTTTTGCCAGATGGAGGATTGAAAAGCTGAATCCTTCTTTTCCCAGTCTGTTCAATGGTAGATGGTTAAATGTTTCCTAATTTCCATCAGGTTGCATGAGGTTGTATCCCAGAGGATAAGGTCTCCCAGATGATTAAGTCACTGCCCCACAAATCAGTCTGGAAATTTGCCCTGTTTCAACCCATATTTTCCATAGTTCAGTTTCTCTGATTACTCTTAATTGCCTGTATCCTCCCTGGCCCCTACCTCCAGGGTGTTTGTACCAATCAGATGTACTTGTATATACACAAAAAAGAACCCAAGATTAAAAAAAAAAAAAAAAGTAAAAAAAAAAAAAGTTTGTATTTACCAGTTGAGTCTTGTATTGTTGGAATTAATCTCTAATTAGGTCAGTCATGTTCCCCTGGTATGGTATGAGTGATAGCACTGGAAAACAAAGACAATTTATTGAGACCCAAAAATAACTCATTTTGCTGTTTCATAAGAAAGATGGGTTTTCTTTGCCCTGTGCCGAGGACATTTGCAACTAAGGCCACTCGGCCGCACAAACTGCAGCTTGGTCCCACAGGCAAAGCTGGCCTGTGCCTCAATTTCCTCCTGTTAAACAAAGAATATTAATCCTTTTCCAGTTTGACAGGGTTGTGGTGAGGTCACCTGTGTTTGTAAGGCTTTTTATCACTCTTGGCACAAGGCCCTGGGCTATATTACACATGCCTTTTTTTTTTTTCAGGACCGCCTTTCAGCCTTATCTGCATGTTCTGTTTAGTGCACAAAGTACAAGCATTGGCACAGTCTCATATTATCAAGGATTGGGGTGAAGAATAGCAGAGCCATTGGTGCAGCTACTGCACAGCTGCTTTCCTTGAGTGCATATCACAAGGCACATGGCCACGAACAGTGACCTCAGCCTGCAGAAGTTGCACAACGTGGAAAAGCCTCCTCTAACAACATCACGGGCGTTGGTTGCTTCCTCCTCTGACACATTGTTTTTGCTGTAAGGCACTGATAATCTGCAGTTTTTTTTTTTTTTTTTTTTTTTTTTTTTTTCCATATATAGGTGCAGATTCTCCAATTTTGCAAATGACTTCATCTGTGTCAGCACTGTTGGCAGCTCAGACATTTGCGTGCCTAAACGCTGCAGGATGACTTCACGCATTGGACTCACCTGACTTAATATCACCCCTCCTATCTAACAAACAGCGATGCACAGTCCAATTGCCTACCTAACAGAGGTCTCTACAGGCCTGGGAAGTCAGCACCAAAACTTCAGCAACCACATTGCCTGGGCTCAGGGAGATGTGCTCTGCATTCCCAAGGAAATGGCACAGCAAAGCAAAAAGACTCCTTTTCTCGGGACATGGTGGAAGTGCAAGAAAAATGAACAAAAGCATGTGTTCAGATAAAGTTTCTTTTGACATTGTGGGAACTGTGGGTTCCCACAAAGCAAGATGAGGAGAAAAATATAAAAACAAGAGGCAGGCTTAAAAAAATTAAAATAAAAGGAGCAAGGAGAAAAAATACATAACCCTGGAGCAAAACTGCAGGGGTAAGAAGAGGAAACAAATGAGACAAATAGCAGGAAAAGGGCCAGTAATGAAAGCCCAGATTACTTGATTCACTCAAGCCATTGCTTTTGCTGTTCAGGGCAGGGCGGGAAGCCAATCTGTTTTCTCTGGTATTGTTTAGGCTACAAATACCATGGCAGATTTCCCATCCACTCCAGTGTTTATGGCCATGCTCCACTCCTAACCATGAAAACATGTGCAGAGGAAACGTGTCCCGAGAAGAGCAAGGGCTGGAAGCGGGAGGATGGTACACTTCGGAGCTGAATGACCTCTAAAAAGCACTTCTGCGTTTTTCTGGCAATTTTGTAGAATAATGTCTCGTTCACAAAATTCTACAGTGCAAGGATTTTCATCTTCAAAATGGGTACATTGATACCTCTGGGTTATTACAAGCTACCAGCCACAGAGGGCTGCCTGTATTTATACAACACTGCATTGTTTATAATATCCCTTTCAGAAGCAGGAAAATAAGAGTTCTTTCCTTAGCAGTTTGACTCCCTCCCCATCTCCCACTTGGAAAATATTGATTTCCCACCATCGCCTCTCCCAGCAGAGCTGCAGCCAGCCTGGCTGCACTTGGTTTACTTCTCTAGGCCAGATCCTCACCTGGTGTAAAGCCACAATTACCCCTCCTGAATAGCAGCTGCACGGATTTACACCAGTTGGGATCTGGCCCGGCCTCACCAACATCAGCACACTTGTGAGACCTGAATAATGGCTGCTACAGTGCTGCAGGGGATGACAAATATTTGCAAAGGGACAAAATCATACAAACTGGTGGCCCTGTGGGTTTCAGCTCTCGTGTACTAAAGATCTGGGGGAAGTTTATCACCATCAAACACCACAAATTTCAGGCTGATCAAATTTTGGGTGTAAACTATTTGAGAGTGCTACTTTAGCTGAAAAGCAGCAGGGGATTATAAGATTTTATAGTCCAGAACTAACAGCGTGGAATTTCAGCCCGTGTTACATTTTCACTGTCCTGAGCTGTTAAATCGTGAGCACACTGGCAAGGCACCGAGACATTTCTGCAAGCCAAAAATAACAGAAGAGGCTTGAACCCCCTCCCCACCCTCCCCACCAATAAAAGTACCAAGGACACACACATTCAAAAAGGGTTCTTTTAATTAGAAGCAATTTTGCAAAAGAAGAAGTAACTTTCTCATATAAAATAGTGGAGTGGTGAAGGTGAGGCTAACGAGAGGTGTGGAACAAAAATCCAGGGCAAATCCCCAAGGAGACACTGAAGTAAAAGCAATGGCCCGATAACCGTAGTATGCTAAAGAATAACTCTGAAACAGCTGTGTAAGGTGTTCCTACCCCTAAACTGACAGCAGATATCAGATCAGAGGACGGATTCCATCCAAAGAGCAGCAAGCAACTGGCTGCCAAGCCACCCTAGCACCGTGTTCTTGCACCTTTCTGCTACCCGAGAGCTGCTGCAACATCCCCACAGGTCACGCCACTGACCCCGAGCTCAGCGTCACCAACTGGGAGTGCTATATGTCCTAAGGGACACCATCAGCAGAAAGGTGGCACTTCCAGACATAGAGAATTGGACATAAGCAGAACACTTTGACATAAAGCTCTGCAGCCCCATTGCAGTCTCCATATCCAGTGATTCAAGCCCCGAGAAAGTGCACAGTGATCAAACAATAATCAACCGAAATAATGAATTTCGTGTCAAGTCTTGAGGCTCTGAGACAATTTAAAATGGGCAGGTGGCAGCTCTGAGAAGATAAAAACTCTGAGTCAGTGCCCAGGTCTCAAACCACAAAGGTACCTCGCCCCTTGTTCAAACCCGTCCCACCTGTCCCGTCTGACACTTATGTGCTTATCAGTGCTGGCTCTACTACAGTGGGTGGCAAGCTTTGCACCTCCACAAAGCACACGCCAACTTTATTTGTCTGGGAGGCCTGGGGTTGAGGTGTTAGGGAGAAGAAGTGGAGTGTAGAAATATGAAGAAATTAAGGGACTTGTCAGGTGAAGCCGCCTAAGGCCCATACCCAGCCCAACCTGTTCAGTTGCGGGGTTAATGTGCTCCTAATTGAAGGGTGGCTTTCCGTAAGAAGGAGGTTTCAAAAGCTTCTGTACAACCACATTGTCATGCATGTGGCTTCTGTGTACACTCAACAGCAACAAACCTCTCCCCACGTGACCTCTAGTAACACCAGGATGTCATACGGACTCCACACACACTGGCAAAAACCTATAAAAACAACCTAAGAAATGTGATTGAACTAGCAGGAACTCCAGGTTGAATGAAACTCTTTACAATACAACCTGCCTGTCTAGCAACTGTTCTGTGACAGCTTTTCCTCTTCAAATATAATCCCTCATTGCATGTGCCCTTTTGGCTACTATTAATAAAGGAAATTGCAAAGATAGGGGGTTTGGGGATTGGGTTCTCTTATGTCTCAGTTTTCCTGGGCTGCTGATTTTAATGGCCCTGCCAAAAGTTCTTTCTTTTTTAAAATTTCCTGACAAATTCTCTCTCTCAAAAGATTTTTCTAAAATAGGTTGCCTTATTTAATCTGAAAATAGCAAGTGGGAGAAGATAGCAGTGCTCTGTATGTATAAACAGCTCTCTCCCCTCCCTTTTTGGAGAGGAGATCGGATAATCTTTGGATGACCCAATGGATTTCTTGAGGGAAGCAATGACACGGATAATAAATGTAACCCCACATCACGACAGACATGGATACTTATTCTAAAAAATTGCTAAAGCAGCTTCTGGCAGAGACCTGGGTATAAGCAGGAGAAATGAGATCTTGGCCCATCTGCAAAGCATCACTGGTTTTAGCACTCCAAATGAGGAGAAAAAAAAAAAAAAGTCCTTTTGGGTAAAGATTTGTTTTTTTCTCCCTTTTTTTTTTTTTTTTTTTTTTTTTTCCCTCTCCAGTAATGCCAGCTGCTTCCAAACTGGGGTCACTGGCCACAGTGTGATTCCTTTAGTACATGCTGCTGTGATGCAGAACACAAGAAAGGGCGATGGGTTAATAATGAACAGTGTAATAAATAAGAAATAGTTGAGATAAGGAGTCCTTGCCTTGCAGATACTATGTATAACAGGAGGTGCTGGGATGTACGGTTTTGGGTCTTATCAACACAAAACCAGCTAGAACTAGGTCTGCGGTTTGGATAAGGGCCAGCAAACAACTGAGCTTGCGCGAAGTTCCGAGGTTACAATCGGACAGGAGGAAGAGGAGCATGACTTCATCCCCAAAGACCCCAACGACCACCACCAGAAGACACTGCGCAGACTCATCTGGGAGGAGATTATGGAAATGCTAATTTAAATACGAAGCGGGGATAGGTAATGCATATGTATAGGCGTATTGCGAAATACTATGAATATGTAATCATTTACTCTATAAGACTGAGATAGCGGCGCTGTAACAGGTGCACACAATAGGAGGAGCGATCCCCTGTGTGCCCAGCGCTGAATAAACATACCTACTTTACAATCTATCAGATTGTGGAGTCTGTTTCCGCACGTCAGCTGAACTTTCTTTGCCTTGTCCCTACTCCCTGCTTTCCTCACAAAGCAGTTTCCAGCCGATGACTCCCAGGGTGGGGAAAAAAAGGCCATCACTGACTGAAGTAGGAGAGTGCCCCCTCCTGTCCCTTCCCACCACTGCCTTGCACCCCAGCACCAGAAGCCATGCACCGACCTCAGAGCACTGAGATGGGAATGGAAAATACCCCACCTGAGGGAGCAGGCTCTGCTGGGGACACTCCATGTGTGAGACGGAGTTTTGGAGGACAAAAGGCTCCATTAGCGGTGGGTTGGAACAATACCAGGGGCTGTGGGAGGCTCCTTTGCTCCACATGGACTTGTGCACATGGTTTGTAATAGCGCTGAGCTGATGCTCAGTCCCGGGGGGAGGGCTGCGAGCATCGCTGACTGATGGCTGGTGTCAGCTCAGCCCTGGGAGGGGGGCGAAGGCTTGGGCACTCTTTTCCTGCAGGAAATGGGATATTTCCACGGCTATTGCATGAAAAATGAGCTCCTGTTAAACTGTTCCCTAAAATGTCTCCCTTGGTCATTTCGTAACACTGTTTTTATTTTTTAATAACAGTCACCCAGAGACCTGAGAAACAAGGCAAAGTAAATAAATAAATACAGATAAAATATCCTAACAAAGAGTTTTCCATAGAAGCCTTCATTTTTCAAGACTGTTCTAAATAGGAAGAAGGAAACAGAAGTAGATTTGATGGGTGAAGTTATTGTAACATGACAGCTAATGTTTAAAAGTTATATTTCAAAGCTGTAATTCCCAAAGATTACAGCTATGAAAGAGAGCTTTCTTGCTAACTGATGGAGTGTTTCCTTCTAGATAGAACAATTTACCTGATATTAGAGGTAAATAAAACCTACCTATTCATCACATTTTGCAAGTGCAGCATATGAATAGGAAGGCACAGGCATCATGCATGTAGCTATACACGTCCTGGGCAGAACATATATCCTCCTCTCATCTTAGGAGTGAGCAGGGCAATGCATGTCCATGATTAGTGAATGCCTAAGTAAAATAAACCCACATGTAAGAAAAGCCAACTCCTAAACAAAACAAAACCAGGAGTGTAATAGCCTGGAATGGAACAGAAATGGTTTTGTTCAGATCAACAGGTCCTAAAGGAATCCAATCTAACCTTTTCATTTGGTGGCAGTCAGAAGAAAAGGGGCGTACAGCCACGTCAGCAAGCCCACAGCAAGCACAAGCACTTTAGTTGCAGATGGCACTGAAAAAAAAAGGGATAGTTTATTCTCCTTACTTTGTACAGACTGTACTGCTCCCCATATTTTCCTTCAGTCAAACTGTGGCCACAAAGTCCTTTTTCTTTATTCCCCATGGTTTCCTTGCCCTTTTGCTCAATGTGATATCAGAACAGTCCTAGGGAGTAACTTCACCTTATATCAGTTCAGATCTGACAATATTCAGGAGGTATGGAGCTAATCACACAATGATATCCCTTGCAGCAATGTCTTCAATATTTGATCTACTTTATTCTAAACTAGATTTTTAGGTCCCTTAGTGATCCTTGAAAAGTTCCTCCCATGGCACTACCTCTGTTAAGCCCCATTAAAATTCCAACATCAACTGCAATGTTGTGTCCCATGTATATATAACAAGAAGTTCAAAATACGTAATCTGATGCAGAAAATAACACGGAAGAAAGAAAACAAATCAGATATTCACACAGATAATTTTGCCTAAGAAACAAACAAACAAAAAATAATCAGACTGCGAACAATTTTTTGTTCAGTTCCGTAATTAAAGCAAAGTCCATATGGCTTAAGAGAACAGTCAAAGTGCACAGAAGGCAGCAGGTTTTTTTTTTGTTTGTTTTGCATTCTTCTTCACATCATCCTCTTTGGAGCCTCTCCTCCATCCCACACACATCCTATCCAGGTGCAGAGAAGGGGGCGCCTCACAAGGGTTTTGGCTCAAGCTTGTACCTTTGCAAGTCCCTTGCTATCTAATGAGCTGTGGATAATTATCCCAAACTCAAAAGCACTTAAACACACACCCTGGAGTTTTTGGTTCTGAACCTTTTTCTTTCTGGAACCTGTGGAAAAGTACAGCAATCCAGTGCCAATGCTATCCAGAATCTGTATGCACCAAGGGCAGCAGTGCTCAGAGGCAGTGCCAGAGAGTAAAGGCAGTTCTGAATTGGTTTGCCCTGTCCATGAGGCACTGAAAGGTGACAGCAAGGCTGAGCATGCCCTTGGACCTCCCCTGTCCAGGTGAGGTGCCACCAGGCTACTTCTAACCAGCCCCCAAGGGCAGGGACAGGCAGCCGCTGTAATCAGCGTTAGGTTGGTTTCAGCAGCCTGCCTTGAAGACACCACCAGGCAGTGCCACAGCTGTCCCCAGCTCTGCAGAGAGGACAGAGACAATTTGCAATAGGAGCAGTGCCCACACATGTCCCGATGCGACAGTAGTAAGCAGGATGCCAACTTTCCTGGCTGACCTACATCCACCTGGAGGGAAATGCCAGATGCTGGAGTGGCAGGGACATGCTTCCTTCCAAATTTACCTTTCAAACTCTTACAGTAAAAAGCATAGTGATCCAGGACTGCTGCTAGGTCCAAGGGCTGGACTCGGTTTCTTTAAGCCCCTGACAATTTTAATGTGAACAAATAACTTCCTGCTAAACATGGCAGACTCAGAAAAAGGACAGAAAACAAAAAGAAAGCTGTACAAAAGGATGGAAAATAAACAAAATATCTACCTCTTCTTTCCAAAGCCTGTAGCTTCAAGTGCACAAAGCAGCCTGTAAATGTGCACAAGGTAATTCATGACCCCAATGCTTGAAAAAAACATGTTAGCTTTATTTGGAGACACTTTGTTGCTTTTCCTAGATAAGAAGCTGAAGAATCAATAAAAGGCACCTGTGGACACCAAAACTCACCCAAGCCATGTGACGTGGCTTCAAAAATCAAACAAACCCAACTACCGTGTACCATTTTTACAGATCAGTAAGCAGCACTGCAGAGTCTGGGCAAGAAAGGATGCTCAATTTCTATTGACAGGGCAGGATAACTTTCATGATCAAAAACCTCATCAATTAGTAGACTCTCTAGCTTGTCCCTGCAATCTTAATTGAAAGATTCCTCTGGCTTGCTGGGTTGTGTCCTTTGACTTTTTAAAAATGAACAATTCAAATGGCACATGCAGTCCACAAGGGAGGATCAGAGCCACACCAAAAATAAATCGACCTCGCATCTGAATTCTTCCCACTTGCTTCACCCACTGCTGCCCACAGTGCTCTTTTGAGCCATCTACTCTTCTAAAGGCCCTGGAGTCGGAATATTTAAAGATTGCAGCAGGCCCCATTTGAACAAGAAAAGAAAGCAGGTCAGCAATTCAGCATACGGACACCAGTAGTGAGCCTAGAGCAGACACAGTGACACATCTGAGCCTAAGTGAATCAGCCAGTGCTCCTAATGTGGGGAGCAGCGATGGGGAGAGGAGAGAGGAGGGGTCTGCTTTTCACGTCAAAGTCTGTCCCTTTGTGTTTTCCTACTTGACCCTGATGGTAGGGAAAAAATGAAAAGAAAAATAAAGAGAGTAAAGCAAAAGGAGCCTGGGAGGTTTTATGTTCTCTCTTCAAATCACATCACAAAGTCACTCATTGCATCTAGGGAATTCACCTCCTTGTTGGACATGGGACAGGAGGAGGGCAGAGAAAGAAAGAGGGAAGAGAAGGGCACGGGAGCTGCTTCCTGAAGCAGTGTTACAAAAAAGTGGTTAAAAAACCCCTACTATTCACAAGTGGTTAAAATCATCACTTTGCAGAATTCCTTTTTTTTTTTCCTTTTTTTTTTTTTTTTTTTTTTTAAACAAAGGTTCGGCTAGTTCAGCTCCGTACTTTTAGAGTTGATTGTCTTCGGGAAAAAGGAAAACCAAAACCAAAACAGCCTCATTCGTGTTCCCATCCGCTCTACCCTGATAGAGAAGTTATCACCCCCAGTTCACCGCCCCGGCCACGCGCGCACGGTCACTGCGACGGGGCACCCTGCGTGCTGCCAGTGGCTCTCCTGGGCTCTTCCCTCCCGGCCCATGTCAGACGAAGGAGGAAAACCCTGTCACTGGAGTCCGGGAGCCGGGCGCGGGCTGTCCCGTTGGGGTGTACACCCCTCCTGAGCTCTGTGTCGTGATGACAGTCTGGAAATAGGGTTCTGTCTCGCTGGCTGCGCACTCCTCGTATCTGTAGGACGCCGGGTGTTTCACCCCTTTCTGCTGCCGCTTCCAGGAGTTGTAGTACGTGGGGTCGCTCATGTAATGGTTCACAAATGAATGCTTGGGCAGCTCATCTTCGTAATCTGAGTCAGTGGCCTGGAGCAGCAGGGGGAAAAAAATCAGCCATTAGCATCTGTGATTTAGCTTGCTCCACTCTAAAAGAAATTAGAGACAAGTTTAATATCAGCAGCTGACAAAAGCTGTAATTTTAGGGTAAGGTGGGTTGTAATCCAAGTGTAATACATGCTGGACTGTAGGAAACAACTGCTCTGCTTTAGCCAGGCTTTGCTGCTAGAGGCAAGGTTCCCCAATGATCTCTGATGCTAAGAGATGCAGAAAGATCCATTCTAATTCACTGCAGAACACTGCTGCAAGTGCTACAAGTTCCTGTTTTGACAGAAGATGCTGAGAAGGGTAGAGACATTGTAGGGAAACCAACAGCTTTCAACCATATAATCAAAAAGATTGCAATTACAACAGCAATTGAGAATCTGTCTTCTTCCGATGCAAGGACTGACAGAATGCCTCTCATGCAAATGCACACAAGTTAGCCAGACGTGCTGTTGTTTACGCTGGTCAGATCAGGGCACCTGCACAGTGCTCTGAGTCTGGCTTGCAAGCCCCATTAAATATTGAAAATTAGTTATGTCACTGAAAGGGAATTAAGCAAAACTGCAGTTTATTTCAGGCAAAAAACTCTGTTCTGTATGTTCCAGCTGATTGTTGGTGGTGTAACAATGCACTCAACCAGCAGCGATACAGAAAAAGAGAAACGCAAAATCTGGAAAAGAACTGCCAGAAGGAGGGGTCGCTTTCCTGACACGGCTCACACATAGGTCAGTGTTCAGAGAGGATCTTGGCCCTTCAAACATTTACACATGGCGGCTGGTAGCTTCAAAGCTTGTATCAGCATCCAGGTGGAGCTGAGGAGCTCTGCTGAGATGCAACCAGATCAGCTTTGTGCGCCTGCCCCCTCCCCAGTACCGCTGCTGTGATGCAGCTGGAGGAAGCACAGAGGGCTCATCCATCTCCTCTGAAGAGACCTTGGCAAAGCCTTGGCCACTGTATCTGAGCGCACATTTTCCTTCTGTTCCCAGTAACATTCCCACTGATAACAGCCACATCCCATACAGCACACCACAAACATTTACTCAGTCATTGCCATATCTCACGCCTTCCCTCAAAATCTCTGGTTTGAGCATGCAAAAGCTTTCATTCCTTTTTATTTTTTTTTTTTCTCCTGATAATCTGCATAGCCAATTCAAAAGGCAATTAAATATCAAAGCAGTAGCTGCCTAAGACATGTAAGAGAGAGATGGGTAAGTGCAACTCGCAACTGTTAGTTGCTGCAATTAGTTTCAAAAAGTTGGTATCATTCTGATCTATGACACCCCACAGCAAACACACATCCTCCTTGATCCTGCCTGCCACACAACTAGTCTCTCCTTCTCTGAAGCTCCTTTTTAATGGTCTCTGAAGAACAACCCTCAAATGCCTTGCAAACCATCATTTGAAAAGGGCACCGCATCCATCATCCTACTTCTTTGCTTAGATAGCTGCTCCGATACTACTTCGTGAGCGTTTTCCAACACAGTGGGTGATGGACAGGGTTGAGAAATTTTTCCCAGAGTTTTCCAAAAGCCTGAACAATGCAACTCTTCACAGCTTTGCAAAATTTCCCTTCTGCGGTTAACCATGCTCTGGCTTTTTCAGAATTATCTTGTTTGATTATTTTATGAATGCGAAGCTCCAGGTGCCTTGACACGTAATTAATATTACAACAAAACCCCACCAGCATTTAACAGTTATTCCAGAAGGAACCCAGCAAGTCTATCACCTAGAAAAACCCTCCTTTGCACCAGCTGCCAACCTCGGGAAGCCAACGCCAGACTCCCTCCAAAGGCCATCCTGAACAGGTGGTTTTTGCAGCATGCCTGGAATATCCCCAGATTTGGAATACTTTGCAGCCAGTGGGTGCAGGGAGCACTTCCAGAGTCTTGGCACTGCTGCAGGAACCATCCTGCCAGCACTGCCCTGTCTATTTTGTAAGGCGCTCCAACAAAAGCGCCTCTGATGACTGCAGATGTGGCAGCATGACAGGGAGGGAGGGCAACAGCTTGGGCAGGCCGGTCCTCAGCTGCAGAGGCAACCAACTTTTCCTGCAGATCTGTTTTCCTCATTTCTACCAAGAAATAAGTTGTTCTTGGCACCAGCCTACATCTCCAAACGTGATGCTGCAGCCTCATAGTCTGATGTTAAGGTAAAAAGTGCCTGGGGAGTTGGGGGATGATGGCAGCACCCAGAAGAAAAGTCTCTGCATCCTGAGCAGAGGCAGGTGGCTATGGTTTACTCACCAGAAATTTGTAATTGATCTTCCAGATGCCATGGCTGTGCTACCTCCATCGAAGGCACAATGCTACCACTGCCCTTGCCATGTATTCTGACTCCTTCCCCAGTCCAAAGTCAGTCTTAATGCCTTGGGCACACTCAGCTGCCCCCAAAGAAACAAGCCCCTCCTGAAGAGAGGTATCACATCAGCTTAGATGAGGTGTCACACACAATAAAAACAAACAAACAAAAAAACCCCACACACTTACTGGTCTTCCTGATGACCCCACAGATGTACAGAAACATAAAGATGGTTAAAAGGCCAAGAGATCTAAGAAAAAATGCTGAGAAGCAGCTGAATCCAGAAAACGAACGCATTACTTGCTAGGTATAACAATACCAATGCAGCCACTTGATTTCTGTCCACTGCTAGGAGAAAATACTTACCCACAAAACTAATATAATTTCGGTACCCAAGCCAAATCCTTTTGAGACTGCCAGAAGTCAACATAATAAAGAGAAGAAATACTGGGAACACTTTTAGATGGGCTGCTGCCACTTGAAATAGTGTCACTTGGACTTGCCATGAACAGAAAGAGGGAATTTAAAACTAGGCCACCTGCTGATAATCTGTCTGCTAATTAGTCCATTATCCCTACTGAAAGAGAATACTAATTTAGTGTAAATAAGGCCAGTGCCTTTCAGAAGGGACTTTCATGAAACTTGTGTACCTGTACAAGCTTTATCTAACTTCAGCCTTTCACCTTTGTTTGTGTTGATGTTGGAAAGGATAACCTACTCTTTAGTTACAATAAATTGTTTTTCCTTTACATTTCCTTCAAAATAGGCAGGAACTGATTATTCTGTCCATGTTTCCAAAGTATCTCTAAGGTCTGCTCCGAACAAGGTACTAATAATTGCCCTGACCAGCAAGGAACTCTCCGAATTACAGTCCTACATCTCTCTCTGCCCCGATGAAAATCAAGCACTAGAAAAATAAACGTTCTGCATGACAATACAGACAGCTTATACTAGGGGATTACTTTATAGTGTTTTTTAAACTATTGAGTAAACAGAAATGCTGCAGGGCTTTTTGCTTTGTTTTTCCATTTTCCGCGCTCTGCGTCGCCCTTCAGTGCGGCTGTGGCTTTGTTACCTTGGAAACCTCCATAGGCTGGAGCGCGATTGGGTGTACTGTGACATTACCGACTGTCAACCAGGGGTGCGTGGATGCCTATGCAACAATAAATACAGAAAATGTGAGGCTATTTACGTATTTTATTGGTAGCACAGAATGCACAAATGCTGTTCGGAGGCAGAACAGCCACCAGAGCTGGCTAGTTTAGTCAATGGGAAATTTGAAAATAGTTCCAATTATATATGTATATATTTACGTTAAGATACTGGAGAAGAAACAGCTTTTGGAGATTATTTCTAAAAATGTAGATGGCAGCAGCTTCTCTTGGTTGACATGGAGTGCGTATGCTGTAAGAGATGAGGTGACCTAGAAGGGCAAACAGATTTCTCTGGACATGGCAGCCCTTGCTCATTGAATGTGTCATCTGCAGCTGACTTCCACATGGTGCCCAACTTGTCAAAATCACTTGAGAACTTTATTGGAAATGAGTTAAATCATATTCCCTAACAAATGTTAAGTGGGGACTTATAATATGAGAAAGGGAAAATCAGTTAGACTGTAGCAAGCAGCCTGGAAGACCAGAGCATCACCAGCAGTCAGTGCTGACGGATAATGGGTGCACTCTGTGAGAATGTTATCTCCTGAAAACAGTTTTTCGAGACCACAAAGATGCATGAGAACAAGCAAACATACAACACCCTTCCCTACCCCCCAGTAAAACTGCTCGTCCATGGCTGGGTGACACTGCAGATCTATCATCAAGTTTCTGCATGTGGTGAGCACCAGATTTCTTCAGATTGTCTGTCCAGAGCTTTGTCCACTTGACTCATTATCTAAAAGCCTATTATTATTAATCATTTAGAAATTACACTTTTAGCACTCTCTTGCTCCATACCTGCCAATTAAACTACTTTAACCTCATTAACAGTACTGGTGCTTGGCTTTTGTGACATGGAGTAAGTTAACCACTTGATTTATGGATTTTAGAGTACTGCTTGGTCTGCTAGATTTTCTCATCATTTCTCCCTTGTTCTCCTCTTCAGGAGGGAGCTCAGAGGAAGGCTCCCAGGCAGCTGTGTTGTAAATGCAGTCAGTCAGCCTGAGAGTTTCTCACAAACTTCTTCTTCATGTTCAGTAAACCCCACGAGACTTGAAGCCAGCGAGCTCCCTTCTTTTCCATGTAAAATCTTGACACCTCAGGCAATAGGGGTAAAACTGAGAAGCAACAAGACGCACGTGGGTTGAAAGCAAAAGCACGTTTTTTGGCCTTGCCTGCCCTTACGTGCATTGTATTAAGTGAAATTTGAGATCCACACAAAGATGTATTAGAAGAAAACAGCATCAGGACCCGCCCTTCCCTTTGCTGGAAAGAACCAAATGTTTGGAGCTCTTATATAAAAAAGCTATCTTTAACTTTTCATATAATAGGAAACACCCTTCTCTGCTAAAAGAGATGGAGATTCTGAGATTCTCAGAAAACAGGTTGTCTGTTAAGATATCCTTTGAGAACAGAAACCAAAAGAACAGAAAAGACAAACAGGAAGAGCTAATAGGTAAACAAATATTTGAAAACAGAGCGGTCAAACATCTACAGCCACCTCTGCCCCCCTCCACCCTCACCTCCTGTCTATACCAGCCAACGTAAACAGCATTTTCAGGCTGATCAAAAGGCAGCATCTCCTCTTGCTACCTCTACTGGGAGCCTATTAACATTTCATGCCTAAAAGCACTCCCCACAAAAAAAAAAAAAAAAGCAAGCATCAAAGACATTATACAGAAGGGCTGCATATCTAAGCCCCAAGGAAAAACAGGAGGCAAATTTTGTTCACATACATGCACACACAGATTCACGAAAACACAAGAATCTCAACTGAGACCTTCAGATTTGACAGCAATACACAGTAAATAAATAATATTAATAATAGCATGAGAAAACAAAACAAACCCCACTTTCTTCTGTGTTGCACAAACAGTGCATATAGAAGGCAGTAATGACACCCTGCAAGACAACTTCTCCGCATTACCAGGAAATACCACATGGGGCATTGAAATTAATGTCAGAAGGTGCTAGAGCTAAATTCATGATCATGCTCAGCGAACTGTTTTAATGACAGGTTTAATGCTGGGTTGTTACAGTGACATGACCAAAGCACTGTAGGTTTAATCTGGAGGTAACACTTGTGCCTCTCACAGACAGCAGCTCCAGCTACACCAAGGAAAGCTGCCGACACGCTGGGTCGGCCATAGGGCAGCACAAAGCAGCAGGCTGTCCGTGGTAATTAACAGGAGGTGAGAGCTAGGTAGCCAGGAAAAGCAGCTGTAGCTGCAGGTGCAGAAAAGCTACAGATGAGAACTGTCATCTTCTTTCACTACTTGCTGCTCTTGATTTATTCTTGCTGGAAGGGTCAGGGTTGGAGTGGTTTGGCCCACTGCTCGCTTCTTGTGCTGTCAGCTCAGATTCGTCAGACTCTCAGCTGACAACACACAAGTTGAGAGACAGATTTACCTTTCTGTACGTCCCTTGAAGTCTGCCTATTCACCCATGGCCACTGTTGGGCTTCTGCAGACCATAATCACTTTACTTCTTCTTAAAGGGGACGTGAGACAGAAGATAGGGCACAGCCAAAAGTATAATGCTGGCATTCAACCACCTTCCTTGGAGAACAGTCTGAAAGCAACCCAAGCTCCTTTAGTGCTAGCTTAATGTTGTGAACTGGAGTGTTTCGAAACCTGAATGATGGGCTCTCACAGCAAGTGCTATCCCTGGCAGGTTACTCATTCTCCGCTTACTCCCACTGTAGCACAGGCAGCAGTTATCACCACAGAAGACCACACTTCCAAAGCTTAGTGTTTGCTGCAGCTGTCTAAAAAAGGCACGGTGAAAACTTCAAAGCACATCCCATACTTCAGTCACTGCAGCCATCCAGAGCGTGTCCAGACAGTAGCTGCAGCCAGCTGGTTGTTTTGCAGCACATACTTGTTTGCCCAAAAACACTCCATCTCTGCAGTCCATGCACAGAAGGGAATGTGCAGCTCCTTACCAGAGAAGTCAGCACACGCTGACTGACTGGTTGTGTTTGCCTTTCTGCGTAATACTGGAAAACTGTGAATATCTGCCAAGGACAGATCTGGAATCTGCCCTGGCTGGGTCCTGCTTGTGATTCCCTCTTGGGACATTTTAATTTTAAAATGTGATGTGAACAGCCCGAGGAATAGGACATTTTAAAGTCACCAAGACAGACAAATAATGACAACAATATAAGGCAGGCATGGGAATGGCATTTCAAAGACTCTCCAGGATTCGGGGGGGGGGGAAATTGGTAAGCACTTGGCAAGGCAAAGGCAAATGCTTACCTCTGACTCTGATACTTCTAAGGGCTTCTCATTCAGGCCTAAGCCCTCAGTCAGCACGGCTCCATTGTACTTGTTGCAGATATCCTCATCAGAGTAGTGCAGCCCTCCCGGGCTTGGGCGAGGAGGAGACCTAGGAAACAGCAGGTGAGTGTATGGGATATCGTTATTTCTCTGAAATGACACGGTTAAAGAGACAATTAAATCATGCTTAGAAGCCAGCGTCACAGCCTAGGGCAGTGACTTGGGCAGTAAAGTCCTCCCTAGATCCTCCAGACAACAGTGTCTCCATTTTGCCTATTTAACAGCTGCCTGAACCTAGATGAAAAGCCATTTCCAGGAGTGTGGTGTTCCAAGCTTCTTACCTGGTTCCATTTTTCTTTGAAAAGGTGCTCTTGATGTTTAGGTGTCTGCTGTTGAGCTCCAGGGCAGTGAAGCCTCCGTTATCCAAGGTGACTGACTCTTCCACATTGGAGATGGTTTTACCTGGAGCCAGGCAACGAAAGATTCAGCTGAAATATGGGTATTTTTCCCCCAAGTACAACTGCAAGGAGTCACTAACTTCCCCTTCTTTATGTTTTATGACATTATTATTATTTTTTTAAATCTCTTTACATTTGTTAATTGTCAAATGAGTACAAAGTGGAAGAAAGGAGCATATCAGGAGTGCAAAAAGGCAGAAGGAGCCAAAAGAGGGGATTAAAGGAGTCATGGATGGATGTGTTTCATTTGGAGGTATCTAAAATAACGCAGATGAACTGTGCTCCACTTGTGCTTATTCTTGTCTTTTGACTATGAATGGAATACAGGTGCGTAATTCAGGTAGCCACTGAAGACACCCTAAACCAGGTGACATGAATCCCATTTATGCTGATGGAAAGAAAGCAAGAGAAAGTAAAACTAGGAAATGCAATAAATAAATAAATAAATAAATAAAAATGGGGGGACAAGAAGGCAGCAAAGCAAGAGAAAGGGTCAGTGGGCAGCAAACAGGAAAAAGATGTCAGAGCTGTAATGACGATAAGACATAGGCGTGAGACATCACCAGACAACATAAGGCAGGGAAAAGGACAGGGGACAGGCAGAAAAGGGAAAACAGCAGAATATAAATAAATATATATATATATATTATATATTTGTGATCAAATATAGCAAGAGCTTATTCTCTCCCATGCTCTTCTTTATAATCCCAAAGGTGTGAGCTCAGCTAGCGTCCTGGGGAGAAAGACCAGTTGCACATTGCCACTTTGCAGCAGACAGGTACTTTATCCTCAACTTCAATTTCAATGCTACATTAAGACTCAGTGTGAACACTGATATCTGACAGTACAGGTCAGACCTGTCTTTTCATGTCTGTCCCCCAAACACAGAGCAAAACTAAGAAGATGAGCGATTTCCTATGAGCTATGCATACAAATATGTAATAGCATTAACTTGGTAAAATGCCGTGGTATTCTTTCATCTCATATCCCATGGGACTAAAATCTGATTTTCTAACGCTTTTTAGAAGTGAATTATAAAGAAAGAAAAGATCTTTTCTTTGGGACTGAATTGCTAAATACTGCCTGGAAGATTCTTTCAAGACTCCTTCATTACATTAATCCTTTAGAATGGGTAGTGCAAAGATTCATCCACCTGATCCTACTCATTAATGTGCCTTTTTGGCACCTTCTAGCAGCAGAGCAATTTCTTGCTGGAGGTGGAGAAGGCTATCTGAGAATTAACACACATGAACAACCCTTCCATGTAAGAAGAAGAAAAGGTTAAAAACAATATTCAGTGCTCCAGAACAAGGTGCTTTGAAAGGGGACTCTTTTAACATTCCTAGTTACAGAGCAGGTAGTTCCTGTTTCCTTTCAAAAAGGAGACTGGTAAAAATTGTAAGTAAAGGAAAATTCAAAGCTAGATGCTCATGGTGCCTTAAAGTCTAACAGATCCAGATAACAAAGACTTCTAGCTCCTTGGTCCCAGCCCAATAACTGTAGCCTGGCTTAGGGAATGAATGTGAGATGCTGGGCACCCTATTTAATATAACAGAGTTCTGATATAGTCCTCATGCGTACAGGCATAGGATATTTGCACAGGGTATGGACATGGAAAAGCAGAACCCTCCTCCTCCTCTATCAGAGAATGACAACTAAGCTAAATAAAGTCTCAGCTTATTCATTTTTTGTGGTCTTCTGCCAAGCATTTGACCCAGACTCCTTGGCTTTTGCTACAGTCCCTGGGACTTCCAGATGCTGTCCTGTCCAAGCCCATGGCTGGTTAATTTCCAAAACCTGATAAGATCCAGCACTCTTTGCCCAGTAAAGCTATGGGCAAAAGCCATTTCTACCTAATTAGATAGTAAAAATATCCAAGTCTTCTGCCAAACAAAATACCTATAAAGAGAGTCCGTGCTGATGAAATCCCAGGTTCAAAGGGAGGACATTTCTAATTCCTGCAGCTCTTCAGAGTATGTGTACAGCGCAGAGATGATGTCTTACCTGTGCTGCAGTTCTTGTACTTCTTGCTCTGGCCATGCAGGACCAATGCAAAAACCACCAACAGGATCAGGATCAGACTTGAGAGCGCCATCACCAGCAGAAACCACCACTCCTCATAGAAAGGGGCTTCTGTTTGTGCTGAAAGAGCAAAAGACAAACAACTCCTTATGCTCCTTCAAGAACTCCCCCTCTTCCCCACAGTGAGCGACATCCATAACAGTGCTCAGGAAAGAGGTCTTCAAAAGATATAACCTAGCCCACTTGAAAATAAGACCCTCAAAAGGCTTTCTGACCTTAGATTACAGAGAGAATAGGACCATACCACAGCTCCAACATCTCCACGAGCATCTACACTTGGAGCAGTGCTGCAGAATCTCTTAGCTAAGAAGCAGTTATCACCAAGAGAAGATAAGAAGGTTTCTTCCCACAGCCCAGCACACCTGTATTTCTCAGCTATGGTGGTATGCTTAATACTCCCTGGGTCAAAGGAACCTAATATACTTGTCATGACCCACGTCTACTCCACTTTTTAAGAGGCTTGCCTTGCCAAAATGCTGCTCAATGGCTCTTTGAAAAATACAGCTAGTGCCAGGGAACAAGGTACA
This sequence comes from Nettapus auritus, assembly GCA_011076525.1. Taxonomy (NCBI): domain Eukaryota; kingdom Metazoa; phylum Chordata; class Aves; order Anseriformes; family Anatidae; genus Nettapus; species Nettapus auritus. The sequence continues at coordinate 4,149,558 of CM021778.1, forward strand.
TTCGAGTCAGTACCTCCGTAGTTTAAACCCCAAATTCCAACATTCACTGCTGTTCTATACAATATCCTCAGTGGTTTAAGCCAAGCCCAACATGCGGCACATTGACGTTAATTCAGTTCTCTGAATTTTGTGTTATCTCAAGTCATTTCATTCCATTTGACCTCAATTGGAGGCACAAAATGATACTAACTTCCTTTTTCTAGAGTTATCTTGCCACTCTGGTTTGAAGTAGTAAGTACTATTATTTTTTTTTTTTTCAGTGATATTCTCTTCGTCAGCATCCCTCAGCTCTGAGAAAAAGTGCTGCCACTATAGCACAAATCAGCAGTTGTATATTATTTCCTTGTAGTCCGTATGGTAAAAGAATACCCATAAGAGTTGGTGATGCCAGGAGACCAGCTTCTACCAAAATCCTCATTATCACTGAACCCAGACACTCTTTTTCCCCTCACTGTCCTAGACCCTAGATCTAAAAATGTCTGTTGTAAGCCTTACGATATGGGCTTAAATTTGTTCCAGATCACTGGGTGTTCTGTAGCAGTGAAAAGTAGCCACTATCTTTCTTTGCTAGGAGACCAGTCCAGGCCAACAAAGACCTAAAGGCAAACTGCACAAGCCATGCTGGGCTGAGCAGATTCAGTGCAATTTATACCTCCCTGTGCTAGCTGAAGTGGCCAGCCTAAAAAGCTGTATACTTTTATGACTGAGAATCTCAATGGAAAACCTCTTACTTTCATGCAGCAATTTGAGATGAACACTGAAGCATCAAAAGGAGGTGAATTAAATAGTTCTGTTCAAGCGGAGAACTTACAAACAAGCAGTTTATTTATAAAAAGCATCAGAAGGAGCTGCATGCCTGGCTTCAGGGGAATAATGTCTTCCGGGAAAGGAAAGACTGACATGATTACTGACCCTTTACATTGTGTTACAGCCTCTGTGAAACCACAGATAGGAAAAACACTGACTCTTGGTGTTTGAAGTAGGTTGTCTATGCCCTTGTCCTGAAGGAGAAAAGGAAGGGTAGCACTCACACTGAAATCCATAGACAGCTCTCACAGGTTAAGTGGTTAATTGTGTAAGGACAAACGCAGCCGTGATGGCGATAGCAGCATTTGCTACTCCAGCCTGCTGGGTAATCGCTGAGTGGTGTTTATGCTTTTCACTCGAGAAGCAGAGATAAAAGCCACTCCAGAGACTGGATCATTGCCAGGTTCTCGGGACTCTCCAGAACTTTGAATCACAAAGACATTTTATCAGGTTCTTTTATTCCGTGTCTGTCTTTGCTGACACAGCAAGGATGGGACCTGTTGCTTGAAAGCGACCTGGAGCACAACCCTCTCTGCAAGGGTAACAGGAGAACTGAGAAAAACTTTTACAAGGGTGAGCTTCCCACTTCACAAGAAGCCCTCGAACTCGAGCTGTCCAAACGTGGCAAAGCTGAGTGGAATTTGCTTTTCAAGGTATGGAAGCTCCTTAAAAAAAAACAGAGTGCTGGTTTGTTCAAAGGGACTCTGGAAGCATGCTCACATAACCCTGTTTACCAGGAATAACCACAACAGAGCAGGTGGGTGGGAAGAGTCTGTGAGCACCACCAAGTAGCTGTCGTGATGAAGGGAGACTGGAGGTATCACAATATGCTGAAATTACCAGCTCAGAGGATATCATGAATAATTTGGGGAAACTATAATTCTACAGAAACTGCTTATCACAGAACCTTGGGAACAGAGAAGAAGGGAGAGTAAACAAAACAACAGACTAGGAGAGGAGGAAGAAGAAAAAGCAAACACATCGTAGACTTTGTAAATTAGTCTTAGGCAAGAAATCTTATATGTAAACACTCACAAACTTCCTGAGAAGGTTGTCAAGCTTAAAAATGGCACGACTATTTTTCCCCTTGAGAGTAAAGTATACTGTAATAACAAGCCTTGATTCACTCTGCTTTTGTCTTAAAATAAGTAAAAACAAGCTGGTCTTGATGATTTATTGTAACAAGAGAAACTTTAATTTTTTCTCCTCCACTCCCAGAAAGAAATACCATTGGAAAAGGTAACAAAAAGCTTGATTACCTGATACTGCCACAGAGGGAACGCTTGGTTCTCCATAGCCAATTTCATTGACAGCTACCACCCGAAATTCATAGGTCACACCCTGTTTGAGTCTGTCCAGGCTGACTGTGTAGGAGGTAGCGCTGCGAGGGATGTCCTTCACAAACATGTCCCACAGTCCTTCATCTGGGAAAGCAGCAAGGAGAGGAAGAGCATTAACTGTGTGACTTGGCACTTCCTTCTGCTCATGGAAAATAATTGTCATTAATTGTGTGCTTTAACCACAGGCAGTGGACATGCTTACCTGAAGGCTGCTCAGTGATACACACAAATGTCAGATTGCCCTGCAAGACCCCATCTGTAAAAGCATTTACTCCTGACAGGGGTCTTACAACAGCCCAGATGGAAGAGTTCTCTGCTAAAATCTGCAGCAGCACCCATGGTGACCTAATCTGGCTAGAGCAGCTGCCAGCCATCTGGGTCCCTCCTGACCAGGTATGGTCGCTGCATCTGCATGCCTGTTATTTGACGGAGCAACTAAGCCCACAGCAACCTGGTATTTTAATGAGTCCTAATTGCAAAGGTTTTGTCTGCTTTTTACATTGTAAAACTGACTTCACTATCCCAGTGCACAGGTTAGGTTTGCAAACTAATGTCAGATTTGGGTCTTGGCAGGAAGCACTGTGGCCTTGCATGAACTGGTGCCTGGTGGACTGGTGCCACTGGCATGCTGCTTGCTTCACAATATCAATATAGAGACATCTTTTTGCATGGGCTGGACTGCAGCATGGCACAGCCCACAGAGAGAGGCAGCAGGCACTGCACTTCTGTGCCATGCATTTTTAAGCAGGAACGAGTTTTTGTTTGTATTATAAAGCTCTAAAAGTTGCTGGAAACACAATGCCTTCTGCATAACTGATGAGAGTGTTTCAGTAGGATAATCTTGATTCTCAACAGCCATACTGACATTTATCCTGATGTGCATCCTGACGAGGCACTGTTCTGGTCTCTGATCCATTCGCGTAATCTTATATTCACTTGACTTCAATGGAAAGAACTTTCAACAAGATGGATGCTGTTACCAGTAAGAACAAAACCAACTATAATTAAAGATGCCAGTCAATAATTTTGAGTGCAGGAATCAAACATTAATCTAAACAGACTGCTTTTCTATAACAACCAGTGCCCAGCACTTCCACTGACAAAATGGCTGCCTACACAAGGTGCCAAACTCTCAGCTAGCCTAAGCCAGCACAGCTCTTAAGGATCTGACCTGATCAGGCTTCTACTTTTAGTTATCAAAGCTGTTCAAGGAATGCCTGTTTTTCTCTGTATGTCCCACAGCAATAGAAGTACAGTGATAACCTCTGCACAGATACTATTGAAGCGCAGGAGCCGCCTGCTTTGAAAGAAAGCCCTCTGCACTGTGAGACTCAAGCATCAGCATGACTTCTGTAGCTTGAGGTGTTATCAAGGTAACAATAAAGCCGGAGCCAGCAGCACTACCCTTAGTGACTTCTGCTGCTGTGGCAGTGGAAGGCCAGAGTCTGTTCTCATTTGCTTTGCATTTACCTGCGTGTAAACTAACTGAAGTCACTGCAGCAATTCTGAAACCGTGCTGGTGTAACAGAGCAAAATTTGGCCCTCCGCCTACTTCTGTGCAACAAGGAACAAAAGCAAAGATGGATTGATTAACACTGCAGGTGCATTTCCATGTGAATGTTTTAACTTTGGCATCAGTAAATATTGGCTCGGTAATTTGTAACGTTCTGCACGTCTAGCAACACACACATCGACTAACAGCCCACAAACTACATCTTTTCTGATCATGAGGTTTGGCAGTCTCAGTGGATGCAAAAGCAAGCTGAAATGTTATTGTTCCAGCTACACTGAGAAATACTGAAGAACAATAAAAATAGGTAATTTTTCTGTCATGCTTAAAATTCAGACCAATACATTATTCACCAGCATGATCAGAGTATAATGAAGTTATCATAATGTACCATTGTTGTGTATTAGTTGGATATTACAATGGCTATAAAACAAGAGATAAAATATTGACTTCCCTTTTACAGGGCAATAGATGGCTAGATTATTTCTACCACGTAAACTTACAATGTAATAAAAAGGGGGTTTGGGATTTAATTTCTCCGAAAAGGGTGAAGTGAGGGATGCATTTTCAAAGCTGGATTGTTGCAACCACCAATACTAAGAAGAAGCATCTCAGACTATAAAATATTGCCATAATTGCTAGAATTGCCTGAGCTTTCATAAACACATTTGTAAACAGCAATAAGAGAATTTGAGCCCATTGTGAATTGTCTGAAAAGCAATTTGTTTGCATTGAAAGATGCTTAAATGATGGAAGAAAAGGCAACAGTAAAAATGAAATGTTCAGTGCTCATTGTCACAAACACAACTGTACACACACACTTTCTTGCTCATTTTCTCAAACCTATCAGGGTGCACAGTGCAGAATATCAAACAGACCAAGCAAGTATAAATTTAACCACTTGGTAAAGCTTGCAATAACTTGGTAAAACTACCCTTGAGAAGTTGACATTTCTATCTCTTTGTCCCCTTGGCTATGGTGGTGATGGTGTGAGGCAATGATGGCTGCTGGTGGATGCTTCTTTGGGGGGATTCCTGCCTCACTGGGACTCAGAGATGCTCTGGAAAGACAGGGACATCCTTATGTCTCCCCCATTGCCGACACCAAACAAATGCTATGCACAGGGTAGAATGCAGCTTCCCCAGCTCTGGCCAAGAAGGTTTTTAATTACAGAGCTTCAGTTTATCTCATCTCCATCTGGAATATTCAGGCCTCTCTTTGTAGACAGAGATTGCAGTCAGATATATCCAAACTAAAAAAACATTTTATTTCAGTACTGAGCTCTGTAATTAAATATTGAACAAAGACTTGTGAATTCATTCACCACATCTCTTCCCCCATCCCTTAAAACTAGGTTTGCTCTAAATGTTAGAAGTTCAGCTGAGATAGAATTCATTAGAAGGTCACCTGTGATAGAAAAGACTGGCCTTTAAGTTCAGTAGAAAATCATTAGTATACCATACACATCATTTTCCACTCAGTTTAGGGAGGAAGGATGTGCATGCCATGGTTGGGATATCAACTGAGTATTAACTCAAGGAAACCACCAAGATAAGCTAAGTTTGTGATGCTGGACCCCTGCAAGGAGGTACAAGGCTCAGCCAGCCCCAGTCAGCTCCTGGTTCATGCCCTGTTCCACGCAGCACAGCTGGCACTGCGCTTGTGTTGGAGCAGAAGCCTTTGTGAGCAGTAATGTGTCCCCTTCTGTATTTCGCACGGCCTTTCAGTGGGTTCTCAGCCTCTTAACAATGCATGGGGAGAAGACCTAAATTACAAAAGAAGTCAAAACCACCTCCAACCTACCATGAGCCCAGCCTGCCCTGGACATCCTCCTGTGCAGACAACTCACGACCCAGATGAAGTGTAGCCCAGGCACGGCACCTACAGGCCAGCCTGTTTTCACAAGCAATTAATCAGGGTCCAAATAAAATTGTCAGGAAGTAATGAAGGCTCCTGGCTCTGCTAACTCCAGCCACTAACAAACGACTGTTGTGCTGCAGTCGGAGAGATGGAAAGCTGTCAGTTATTTGGGTCTTAAACACCAGCCTTCCCCCTTGGAGAAAGAGGAGGGCTGTGCTGTAAAACTTTCCCCTAATTATACATTAGGTGGTTTATGAAGGGAGAAGCAGCTGAGAGTTAAGGACCAGCTGAATGTGAGTAGCATTCCTCCTACAGAGGGCAAAATTAAAATGGGGATGCATTTGTCAGAGGGAAAGGGCTGGATTATCATGCAAACTAACGAAAGGACAAGAATGGGAAGTGAAGGCTGACAAACTGTCAGCCTCAGCATGTTGTTTGCAAGCAGAAGCGAACCAAAGGCCCCATGGCAGATGCCGGCAATGCAGCTGCACCCTTCACTTTGAATTTACTGACTTTTGCTGGTTTGAGTCCATGTTTGACACTGCACTCCCTCATTTGTTTAAAAATAAATAGAAAAGGAAGAAAACATGAAAACATTACTCAAGACACCAGAAAGAAAACTGAAGTGAGATCTGCCCTTGGGGTGTGGGAAGCGAAAGCCAGCATTTATGGGAAGGATAATCCTCACTCCAAATAGACAAGTTCTTCCCCAAAACGTCTGCCGCCTTCATGGAACTGATCAGCTGAGGGAACAAAAGAAAACACTATTCTGACTTGTCTGCATCCTGAGCACATGATTTGTAGCTGATCTGAGGCCTAACCAGCTTATTCGTGCCAGCCAGAGTGCTAGAAGTGTTATTATTGGAAACATATTAAGCTGCAATTAGCTCCCACTGGCCCGAAGTCATTCCCTACTTGGGAAAAGCAAACAAACAAAACCCAAAACACATGGTGGGGAGAGAGGAAGCACAAGAGGCAACCTCTGCAGTCTCATCCTGGGTCAGAGGCTTCCCCAAGATGCCACAAGCTGTAAAACAGATTGACTGAGCATCTGCTCAGCTGCCCCACAGCTCGAGACAACCGTAGCAGCCCAATACGTGCATGTCCTCCTGGTAGAGGGGGTCCCTGGGACGCTGTACAGAAACACCTGCTTTGCAGATAGGGGATAATTGGGAAGGAAAGCCTGAGTGCTCAATGCTTTACCGGCCACACGCCTGCCATTTAAGCACAGTACAGACAGAGGAGCCTTGGAGATGACACACAGTAGGGAAAAGAGGGGCAGACCCACCTTCTCCACTCCCACCAGTGTTGGGAACCTTATTGATGTGCCATTTCTGTCTTTTGCTCTGCACATTGAAACAAAGGACATGATCTAATACCCACTTCTTAGCCAGCCTAGTCGATGTCTGGGGAGTGCTTACTATGGCAGCGACAGAGGCTGCTTAATTGCATTTCTTGTAATGCACAAGAAGCTAAACTGGAATCCATTTCTCCAGGGAGAGAGGAGTTGAAGGAAAAGAAAAACAGTTCTGTTTCTGTACTGTCTTCCTCTAGCACAGATCACTCTGGAAAAAATATTGGTTTGCGTGCTCCATGCCGGTGTCTGAGTATATTCAAAATGCACAAGAGGTAGTCAGTCTGGTCACCTTCCATAAATCCGAGGGAGAAACGGGGAGATCAAATGAACAATCTCAGCTGCCTGCTGCCACCACTGCAAAACCCAGCAGGATGGCTAGAGCCCTGTGAAACACAGCAGGGCACTGAAAAATTCAAAGGGAAGTGACAAAAGGGGCTAGGGGTTTGCCATTTATGACAGAAAGCCACCCTCTTACTCTGATGGAAGAGCCTTGGCAGGGAGCTACAGCAGGGAAAATGAGATGATACAGCATTTAACGTTTGGGGTAATGAGGCCTATAATAGATGACACTTGAGATGTGAAATACTAAGGTAGTGGTATTGCATTTGAATATTGGCAACAAGCTAAAGCTTTTCATCTGTCTGTTCAGTGCCCCTTTTTTGATCTCAGAAGGATGAATATCTTCTCCTTCCTTGATTTTATGTGAAGGGCACAAGTCAACTGCTCTTCTCTTGGACAACAAGTACTTAAAAATAAAGGTTGCTCCAAACCATGCTCTACTACCCATATAAATCAACACGTAGAAGCAAAATCTTAGAATTATATTAAAACTGAAATGGCTCTGAATGGCCAGACCTGACAAGAGGAATTAGTTCTCTGTCTTTGTTAAGCTCATAATTCAGATTTCAAACTGCTCCATGCAGAGATGAGGAAGAAAAGCAGTACTGAAAGGAAGCCGACACTTGCGTGAAATAAGCAAGCGCTCCAATTAGTTTGTCTCCTCTCTTGGATCACATTTCACGCTTTCTACAGCTGCAACCAGAACTAAGGGTGAGAATCCAGCATACAAATGGCTAGTTCATTTGGTACAGCAGCATGAATAGGATTAAAATAATCTGAGGAGGAATTAAATGCCTCAACAGTCAGGTTGCAAGAGCAGGAGAATAAGACCTCTTCTGTGTGTTTCCAAGATCAGTGGAGTGGGGCCAGCTGGAATGACCCAGGGTTAATGCAGCTCAGACCTGCTTTGGAAGTGCTATTTTCTTTCTACTCAAAAAAAGTGGACCACAAATCCTACATCGTTAACCATGAACTGTAAAGTGTTGGTGCTCATCCAAAGGTGAGACAACCCCAGAAACATCCAATAAGTTTGCAGTGCTGCAACTCACAAGTTGAATTTCCAGCTTGCAAACGATCTGTACATATGGTACAGGTTTCCCCCTAAAACAAATTCACTCTAAAAATCCTGTTTGGAGAAATGTAAGCTGGTAACAAAGCCTCAGTGAAGGGTTTTGTTTTAACTTTACCTGTTAAAACTTTTACCTGTAAACAGTGCTGTTCAATATAATAAGACAGGGTATTTTCTGCATACACAGAAATAAAGGCAGAGCCAATAAGCTGATGTAAGGCAAATGCAAGCGCTGGGTGTCATGCCTCTAATTCAAAAAACTCTTGATCACTCTGGGGAATTCCAGTGCTTTGAAAATGCACACATTTTCCTTCAATTTGTTTTGAAAAGAAAAAAACAGCAAACATTAAATGACAGAAATTAGGAAGAAATGTTAGGGCCACTGCAGAGCACGTTCTACCAACGGCAACTATGATTTTGCAAATTTGTAGCTTCAGTGATGACCAGAATGATTTTGTTACTGGTCTGGTTAAATGCAATTAATATTGTTGGGTTTAAATACAACCTTACATTTAAGACACATCCAAGAAAAAGTTAGGATCCTTTATATAGTCAAGCAGATAAGCATTCACTTAATCAATACATAATCAAGCAATGTGTAGGCACCTAGAAGTAAAAAAAGGAAAGAACAAGCAGCCAACATGGATATGTCAAGTATAAATCATGTCTAATTTCCTCCTGTGACAGGGTAGCAGACCTTGTCAATAGAGGAGAAAGAACAGACATCATCTATCCTGACTTCAGCAAAGCTTTTGACATCATGACATTCAAACACGGCCTACATGAAACAAGTATCTGGTAGATGCATCAACGACTGAAAACTGTACTTGGAGAATGGTTATCAGCATTCCCTGTCAGAGTGGAGGGAATTTATCAAGTGAGATTAAACAGGGGTCTGGCAGCATTCACTGTTTTTGTTAATGACTTGGCTACCAGAAAGTGTGCGCTTAATAAATATGCAAGGGGTACCAAACTAGGAGAGGCTGCAAACAGGCTGGAGAGCACGCCTAAATTTAATATGATCTTTTCCAACTGGGATAATATTCAGGGAAAAGCAGAAAGCAACTTCAGTAAAATGCAAATGCCAGAAGCACAGGAGGTCTGGGAAAGCACCAAGAAAAAACACGGTGATGAGGGGACTCCTCTCACCCACTAATGCCCTCCCTGCAGAACAAACAGGGGAAGCCATGTGTGCATGCTGCTACAGTTCTGGCCCTGCTATTAATGGTGATTAGCTTCTGAGTTCTGCTGCCGAAGGATAGATCTCTATCTGTGGTCCTCAAAACATAGTTTGCAAGTATTTAAAGGTCCTTGTGCATGAGAGATGCTGTAAGCATTTAAGTGAGTTTTAATTATTAACTCTATTGGTTCATCAGTTGGATGATTTACCAGTGATGTGGCACAGTGGAAACTAGAGCTCTTAGGGTAATTTTCTGTGACTATTCCTAAACAGGAGAAAATCTAGTAAACCATGTAATAAATCAGCAAAGGCTTAATAGTGGGAGGCGACAGCTTTCTCTCACAAAATCCCAGCAGCTTACTAGGACGACAACCAATCTCTCCACTGAAGGATGGGTTTCAGCGTGGACCAAAGGAAGGGAACTCAAAACACCAAACTGTCCATGTTTCCCATGGCTTACCTGAGGGCCGTGCCTCTATAATGTACCCAGTTGTGGGTTTTTCTCCTGAATCTCCCTCAGTCCATTGTAGCGTCAGCCCAGAAGCAGATTTTGTCACCAGAATTTCCTGAGGGGAGCCAGGAGACCCTGAAGGATGAAATGACACGGCAAATGTGGGTGGTATCAGAGACATAGTGTGGTGTCCTTAATTTCTTCTAGTGACAAAGGAAAAAAAAAATCCAGAAGTACTGGTCAACACACATGCAATATAAAACAGCTCAGTAGGCTACTGGGCTAGTTTTTGTACTGGTTCTAGTCCCACCAATTACAAACACCAATGGCTAGGTTTTACAGGCGTGTCTGTTAAGAAAAAAAAAAGATATAATTGGAGGGACTTTACCTTGTTAAGACTATCTGTTATCACTGATCAAATAAGAGAACCAACTGTTTTGGTACACAAACTGTATCAAGCAGCGAATGCTGAATTTCAGCCTCCTCTTGGCATATCAGGATATTTGCAGACATCTCCCTGTGCACAAGCCAGAGTGTCAGGAGGAAACAATTGTAAATTCTTCCTGATTTTACATCCAGGAACCTCTGCTGGTTTAGGCAGAATTATTCTAGTTCTGACTCCAAAGCATAGCACTACAACCAGAATTATGAACCACGCTGTCTGGCTGTAGCTTTGAATTCCCTGGGTGGCTAGTTTGTGCTATGATTTATTCACACTGTTTTGTTTATTCACATCAGTCTTTTAGATTTCAGAAAAAAAGGAGATGTGTTTTTCATGGGTAGTTGTGAAACCCACTGAATCATGCCCTGAGCTCCTGTGACTCAACTTCTCCTTGGCTTAGAAATGCATGTTAAGCCCCAAGTGCTTTATTTCCTGCTGCTGCACTGCGTTTGCATAACTTATCTAGCTCGTGACATGTTTTTATGGTTCCACTTACCTTCTGCTGGCCCAGCTGTGACATTGGCTTGCAGTTCAGGTCCATAGGCAATGGTTCGGGCTTGTACTCTGAATAAATAGGTCATGCCCTTGGTGAGATCTCGGACCTTCAGCCAGCGTTGCCAGTTCCCTTTTATGTCCACAGTCACCACCTTACTGACCCCTGAAGTAGCCACAAAGATGAAGAATAAGAGAAGGTTGCAGTGGAAAAAAAAAAAAAAAAGAAAAAAGAAAAAAGAAAAAAAAAAACAGCTTATTACATCTAGATGGTAAGTAAAATTATCTAACCGTTTGCTAAGAAAGTATTTCTTACAATTAGAAGGAGTTTAAGTAGTGATAATAGCCAATTTTCAGCACTGATAAGTATAATTAGAGTTTAAGCTTGATAAGTGGGTACTGACAAGAAAAAACCTTACAACACAACTGGGAAATTACCAAGAGACTACACGCAACTTCACTAATTACTCTGGGAAGAAAGGAAGAGGTAAACGAAGAGGACTGCAGCATTGCAGATTGCTTCCTATGCAAGCATTTCTCTGCTCTCTCTTTGCCAAGTAACCTACAACGCTGCCTTGGAGGAGGACCAGGTTCTTTTCTTTGTTCTTGTCCTGGCTTCCAGCATTACCATGTGAAAGCAGAATGAGGGACAAATATCTCACAGGTAACTTCTGGGTATAAATACCACTGCAAAAGCAGATGCATTCAAAGCACTACTAATTTGAACAAGGCTAAAGTCATGACTTGTCTTTCACTCTTCCTCACTCTTTAAGAATTCTTCTTGCATGGATGAATTAAAATATAGTTTTTACTGATAATTTGTAAAACTATGTAAACAGAAATAATTTGTTACATGAAGTATTTTACAAAACAAAAAACGTTTGAATTAACAGAGTCCTTTTGGCATTTTTTGGTCCTGTAGATGTACGTAACATTGCAAACCAAGAAGATACGAAGTGGAAAAATGTTTTTCCCACTTGAGAAAGCTGTCTGCTAGTTTTCTCTCCATAAAAAATACAGAATGAAGAAGTGTTTCAATCTGAATGCTTATTTTATGCAAATCAAGATGCCTCTTTCAGTTTTTATCAGTTAAATAAAGAATAATGTCCAAGTGATTTCTGTTCAAAGTTTTCTCCCAGACAATTTATAATTCTGAGAATCTTTCCTCGGTTAACGAGGAAGCAGTAAAAGTGCCCCTTCCTTCCCTAGGTGTACTATTTCATTTCTCAGAGACAAACCATGAAGCATTTGTCATTTCAAAGTAATGTTCTGAAAAAAAAAAAAAAAGAAGGGACTGTTAAAAAAAGCTCCAGGGCAATTTTGTTGTCTATTATGGTGTAAAACATAACACTGTAAAGCTTAAACAATAAAAGGTCAAACAGGGAGAAGACTGCACTACAGGACAGATCACTGTTCAAAAGTTTTGCAGAACATGCAGGTTTTTCTTGGTGGCTCATGAGCAAGAAAGCAGGAGGTGTCATAATGGTGAGGAGGCTCAGCCAAGAACCACAGATGGGAGAAAAGTCAAAAGATACAGGAAAAGGGTCTGGTCCGGGTGTTTTACTGTAGTGCAGGCATGGAGTAACATGAAACCTGGGGCTGGGAGGATGCTGCAGGATGACGGGGTCTGGCAGCTGCTGGCCCCACAAGCCCTGCTGCATGGTGGCATTCAGCACCACTGTGTGCTCCATCTTCAGTTAGTTTGGCTTTGCCTTGCCGTCTAAATAAATGAGCATGGCTTTTCTATCTTTCCAAGCAAAATGATGGCTTTGAGGGAGGGATTGCTTACCACAGAGGGAGAATAAATGTTTGATGAAAGAAAAATGTTGGCACAAGAGCAAATGGGTAGAAACTGGGAAATAAATATATGCAAAAAAATAGAATTGAAGGAAAAACCCTCGATAACCTCCCTGCTCACCCCAGAAATCTTCTACAGGAGAAGAGGAGACAACCTGGAGTCAGAAAGAGCACAGGCAGAGGTGGGGAGGAGAAGAAAAGAAAACAAAGATTCTGAAGAGGTTAAATCAAATGCATTTAGAGAAAATATGACCTGACACTTGCATACTTTCAGGGAAAAAATGTATTCTTAAACATTGTGTAAGAATGAATATAAGGCAGAAAATGTCCACAGAGCCTGAACCTCCTGCATACCCCGTGCACATTTCTTGGTCAAAATTAGAAATGCTTTCCGCATTAGCTCTTTGTGCTTGGATCTGCCAGCCATAAAGGCTGAAAGTGCTTTTATTCTCATGTTTTCATTCCTGAGTATAATTTTCTCAGTGCACGAGACATGGATATTCAGACAATATAGATCTTTATTCCTTACAGAAGCAGCAAATACTAGTGGTTGATATCCTCATTTCTTTGGAAAAGAGTTTAAAATGGATTGGCAATGGCTGAAATTACTCTCCCTGCTGTCACACTGCCAAAGTTGGACATCCTATTGAACTACTGGCAATCTACCAGGAATACAAAAATATTAATAAGACCATCCCCAAACTGCAATCTTTTCTAATTCACCTTTGAAATTAATTTACATTTGTTTTCAGATAAATTGCCAAATTATTTTCTGTTGCTGTTCTGGCAAATGAAGGAAACATTTGTGGCCACCACATTGATGTGGTGTAGCTTAAATCTAGTGCTGGGCTAAAAATGCTGCCTGAAAACTCTGTGTAAACAGACACGACTAAATCTCTATCACAGTTATTCTCCTCTGTCAAAAGTAGCAGTGGTACCAGTGATGACTAACACATCTGATGCCCAAGCAATCTTTGCGATAACAGAAGTGACACATGATGTGATAAGAAACACAAATGAGCCTGACGACTATTCTGGGATGGAGCCCACTCAGCAATTTTATAGTGCAACACAGGGAGACAATCAGGCACTCTCAGGCTGAGTTTCCTCTTCTCCCACAATGGGTAACAATGACAGTAAAATGACTTTTCAAATCATGCAGAATACAGTTTGTGCAAGAAAATGAGAGAGGACAGACAAAAGCTATATTCCACAATATTACAGTTTGCTGAATAGTTTTGGCAAAAGCAGAATTGTTTTACTTACCCTCTGCCACCTGGCCTCTCTTGGAAAATGGCAGAGAGCAAGTAGGAAATTGGGCAGAGATAAAAGATGCTTCAGTGCATTTCTGTCATTTTCCTATGAATATGTATGATCTTAGGTCTTTCTTACCCTGGACAGGAGCCAAAGGCTCATAGACTACTCGATAACCCTGCAGGACTCCATTTGCTGCTGTTGGCTCGCCCCAAGACACGTTGAGTGTCGTGGAAGTGATTTCAGAGAATGCCAAGAAGCTGGGAGCACTGGGTGCTGAAAGGATTACAAATATATAGAATTGCAGCAGGCATAGTGAATCTGATATACATATATATTATAGAACACTGTTCCCTCCCCCCCCTCCCCCCAACCTAAATCTAAAAGAAACAAACTAAGAATGGGATTTACCAATTGGATCAAAATTTCCCATAACCAATCATAAACACAGCCTCTCCTAAGAAAACCACCCACTCCACTGCAAAATTGGATCTCAAAAGCAAACAAGGAGAAATGACAAAAAAGGAAAAGACTCTCACAGGGACACTAAGTTTGGCTTTGCTCTCTATCTAGCTGCTGATTTTCAGAAAACTTGCAGCATTTACATGTTTGATATCCCCCTGTCATTTCTGGTGGAAACGTGCTGCAGATGCTGGGATTTCTCAAGTTAACTCCCTCAGAAGAGCAGCAGAATTGCAGGGCTGAGAGACAGAAGAGCACTAAGTGAGCATACAGCTCAAGTGCATGCTTCCTCCACATGGCCAGCCACAATGGTGCTGCCTGCTGCACTGCTGAAGCACTCCCACTTCGGTCATATCCAGCACAGCTCAGTCTGTGTGGCTTAAAAAAAAAAAAAAAAAAAAGATGAATTGCAAAAATCATAGCACTTCTCTCACAAGACTGCTTGGGGAATTTCCAGGCTCTGTAGACAAGTTTAGATTTTCAGATGTGATAGCAGAGGCCACAAAGAGACCCACAGACAGTTTCATTCTGTATCAGCTCGCAGAGGGATCAGTCATTCTGCCTGTCTGTTCTAGCTTCTACTGCACTATTTCCCACGACTGCCTTTTCTGATCCTTTTTTTCTCCCCTCTCCACAACCATTATAATGTAAAGACCCATCTAAAGGTAACTCTAAACACCAATACCCTTCTGGACAACCATCCCTGTTTACCCCAGCTGCTGCCCAGTTACATGCTGGTGAGCACCAAGTCCATGCTTTGAAGCAAGAAGCGATCCCATACCAGCCTGGTGTGTCCTGCCCTGCGAGGGGCTGCTCCTTGGGCCGTCCCCAGCTGCATTGAAGGCAGAAATGCAGACCATGTACCGCGTGTGGCTGGTCAGGTTTTTGAGCCGGACGGTCGTCTCCGGAAGGAAAAGGACCTTCACTTTCTCTGTGTCATTTTGGACGTCGCTCTCCCAGTAATAAATCTGTTGGAAGAGTGAGATGTTTTAGCATATCCTACCTACACCTCTAAAACATCCCAACATTACAGCTGTAAAAGATCAGGAAGATGGAGCAGCCTTGCTCTGGACTCCTTCATTAAATGGCATGCTAATGCTTTTCACCATGGGCCCAATCTTTTCTTTTCCTTTGGAAATTACCCTAAGTCCTGTGACCATGTAGCTGAGTACATCATTCAAAAATAGAGCATGTTGAAGAATGTGGCCTAATGAAAATAGATAGGAGCTGCCAGAGCTCAGCAATGACAGGTCAGTTTTTGAATTCTCCCTAAAATGCTAGCTGCCTGTCAGCACTGGCACCCTGATACAATGCTCCCATAATCTGCCTCCCTATGCACTCAACAGTTTTACCATTTGTGTTCATAGGACAGCCAAGCAAATGCCTTCCTGAAGAGGGTAATAAAGACTTTCCCTGAAGTTCCTTGAGGTACTTTTCCCCATTCTCACCTTACATAATTTTTATCCTGATGCCATAAAATTAGGCTTTGGAGAAGACGATTCCAAGAGAAAAGTGGTGCCAGCCCTACTTATTGGACAGGCCTGGCACGGAGAGAATTACAACAGGCCAAAGCAAGCCAGAAAGTTGAAAGAATGAGCCAAGGCAAGACTCTACCTTGGCTCTACAAGCCAAGCTGTTAGAGCCATCTATATACATAGAAAAGGAAAAGAACATGAATTGATATATAAGGTTGCTTGTTACTGCCAAGAAGGGATGCCAGATTATTCACATTGGCTTGGCTTTTCTTCGCTTATGGATCTAAATTCATGGAGAGAGGCAGAGCCAGACACTGAACCCAAGCCAAGCTCCAGTGTTTGTAGACTTGCCCATTTCCACTCTCTGAGGGTCTATTCTCTTGCTGGAGAACCTAAACAACATGCCTGTGCAATGTCCTTGTCTCCTATGAACCAAATGCAATTAATACTATGATTTAATTTTGTTAAAGTTAAGGAAATTAAATAATTCTTGTGAAATCTGACCTGGCTCAGGCTTCTAGCTTGGAGAAAGTACTGCTTTTCCCAATAGCTTTGGAACAATTGATTGATAGAAAGCTCAGTTAGTTTTCTTCAATACTTTTTTGCCCCAAGCTCTGCTGTGTCTGTTGCTTTTTGGAGCAGATATGCTGCCTGAGAAAAGTGTAGCTGCTTCCCTGTCTGCATGCCCTGTTTCCTCATGCTCTCCTTTCTCTGCATATAGCAACACTCTTTTCCTTTTCTCCCTCCTTTCCCCTGCCTCATACTCTTTCTTTAGCTTTCAGGACACAGTGCCATTTCCACACTGCAGTCTGAATGCTGTTTTAATTTGCCTTGTGCAGTGAGGGCAGCTGTAGTTGTAGAGCTATCTTACAAGTAAGAGCAAAGCCAAGCAAGACAAATGAAACCAACAGAAGCAAAAGTATTGCCTTGTAGCCTTGTATATTCCCATTCTGGCTGTCAGCAGGAGGAGGGTCCCAGGTGAGCTCCAGCTGGCTTGCAGAAAGGGAGTTTACTTGGATGTTCTGTGGGGCCATCGCTGGAGCTAGAGAGAGGAGGACAGAAGAATTAATAGTGACAAGCAGAACTAGTTCATATCCAGGCTGCAATGTTCCATTTGTGGAAGGACCCAGGACAGGCTCTGTTTACGCCACCAGCCAGCTAACAGAGCTGGCCCTGGAGGCGTCAGCATCGCGGGGAAGTCTCAGGTATAAAGCGGCAGCGCGCACGGAACGAGAAGCTGCCGAGCCTCCAGAGAGCGCGATGCTCTGTCTCACACAGACCGGGTTAGACAGTGAATAAACTCAATCCTGTCAGCAGCTTTGGGAAATAAAAGAGAATCTTTTCTTTATTCTGTGGTAATGTTTCAGGCTTGCCTTTGGCAGCGACGCTGGGCTCCTCAACAACAGCCTTGAAAGGAACTGTGGGAGCGAAGCAGGCCCCTCGCACCGGCAGCCCGGCCTTTCTTACAGGCCTTTGTAGCAGCCTGAGAACAAGGGCTAAAATGCTGTTGAAAATCACCTCCCAAACCAGATACTAATCGATTCAACTAATATTTTATGTATGACAGAATGGCTTTTAGCTTGCTACTTGTTAGCCCTGATTTCATTACACCTACACATAAACATACTGGATCTCTTGGGCTCCTGGTGGCACTTCTTTGCATTGTGCTGTGCAAGAAAACTAATCTTTGGCTTCCTTTGAGCGCACCTGGGTCACACCAGCTTTCCCTTTTGTTGGGATCCAACTTGGTACAGGCGGATTTTTCTCCCCAGTGGCTAGCAAGGTCTGCTTTCCAGACCTGCTGTCTCTGCTTCCAGCTGATCTTAACAAAACAGCACGTTTTGTTTACAGGAGAGATGCCGAAGCGTGTCATGTTCAAATCCAGAAGTGGGAAGGGAAAGGCAGGGCAAAGGGCACGCTTCCCCTTTCTCTGTGCTCGTGGTGCTGCAGCCTTCACCCAGCCTACCTGAGAGAGCTGCCTCTTTTCTCTCTGTCCGTTTATAGGCCATAAATAGAAGTGATAAAACATTCACCACTCAAGTAAGATAGCCCCGGTTATCTGTTCCTCTGGAGACTTCCTTCTTTAGAGAGAATGACCTTCATAAGTCACACTTTTCTACCGATACTCCCTCCCCCCAGCGTTATAAAATAAAATAGTAATTAACACCCACTCAGCCTGACACCAACTATTTATTTTGTTCTAACTGTGTGGTTTCCATATTATCACTGCCCACCCTGCCGTTAATGGAAATGTTAATAACCAGCGCCAGGTTGTTGTGACAGATGCTTGGGCTCATTATCAGAAATTCTTATTTACCGCTCCATTAAACGACAGAATCGCACAAAAAAACAATTCAATCAAAACTAACTGGAGGAATTTTAACAGCCACATTAATAATCCAAAACATAAATAAAGTTCATGTCTTTTGCATGTTTGCCACCGGCAACTCTATTGCAAAATTATTGCTGTATAATTAAAATGTGAAAGGCAAAATTGAAAATAGCCATTATCCCAGTGCTCAGCTAAAACTATTTGTTTGTTATATTTTTTTTGTTTCTTTTTTTTTGGCTGGATGTACCAAACGCACGAGGTGACAATGACTGTCAGTAAAACATAGGTTTGGCTTGTTCACAGGGGTGCTTTCGTCTAATTGCTGCCCTGCTGTCCTCTGTTTCTCTGGGGTGTCGAAGGGAGCAGCTAGCTGGCTTGCTGGCTGCATTCACCACAATGTAGTGCTGCTAAGGACCAAAAATCTCAGGAGTTTGAGACTTTCACAGCACATATCAGAGTGCGAAGCCAAACCGATCACATAATACAAACCTGAAAATACATCTCAGAGATTTGCAGATGATGACATGCTCAGGGAAACAGGAATATGTACAATCACAAGAAAATGGATCACTTTAGCGATGTATTTTCTTTCTAGGTAGTGACACTACTGTCTGTCCTGAGCTGACAGCTTCAAAGTGCTCTCAATACCCAGGTCTGAAGCAGTGTCTGCAATAGCATTTTTCTTTGGATCCTATACACCAGCCTGGAACAATTGCTGCTTCCGAGCTGCGACCATTAGAAGAGCTGGCGTGTGCAGCTTGCTGCCACAAAAACACCATTTTTCCTCAAACCCTTTTTATAGAGCACGTCTAAGAAACACAATGGTTAAAAACTGCCAGTGATCACTCTCCACTGACACCGTCGCTGTTGGAACTGCACTTTTGCTGGCATGGCGGTGGAAAATTTGATGGGAGGGGAAAAATAAAAAATAAAAGACCATGGAAAAAAAGACATTTCACCACCCCAGAGCCTTGACAACATGCAAATTGTGTTGGTTTTGTGCCCTGTGAGTCTGTCCCTGTGTTCAACTTTCAAAGGCTGATGTGTCCCTCCTCTTCTAAGCACAGATTTCTTGTTGACAGCAAGGGACAGCAGAAAAGTGCTGCTTACAATTGCTGTGGCTCTGTGCACACAGCACATTACACTAACAGTGAAATGAAATACTTTAAAAAGGAAGAAACACATCCCTAAAGACTCTACCTGCTTGAAACCCCAAACCACTCACTGAACGTATGGACAGCCTGCGCCAATAAAAGTGAATGCATTTTAAAAGTGAATTCAAAAGTCTTTTACCTTCTAGGAATGCAGTTCAAGATTACTGAGCTCTGATTTTTTTTCATGGCTGTTGAAATCACTAATACATAAAAAGCGAGGTTAAAGCCTCATACCTCACACTACTTTAGGTGTTATTGACATTATCAACTACAGCAGGAGTGACATAGACCCCCAAGGGTCCAAATTCAGGTCGTGGCAGGTGGAAAGTGTTTCACTTTCCCTGAAAAATATGTATGCATTCATGAAATCTAATTCTCTGCACGTACCCTGCTTTGGAATCTCATGCAGATATTTGCAAACATTTCTTTTCTTATTGGATTTCAATTCACCTTTAAGATAATCTCCTTGAAACTCTCAGTCAAAAAGTAAGGATAAAAGCCTTGTATAGTAATTAGTAAAAATAACAACAGCTATGGACTGGGTTGATGTTGGCACGGTTGTGAAAAGACAACAAGTCTATCTGGAGATAGAGCAACGAGAGAGTGAAAATGGATGCATTAAAAAAGTTACACATCTAAAACCAAATTTAAACTTATCACTGTCCTCATTTTGCACTTGAACTGAGCAGCCTCTGCTCACGCTGCAGACAATTTGAGCTTGGAAATGCTTATAACCTTTAAAGAGAAGGTGCTTAAAATCCCCAGTGGCTCTGCACTAGATCTCCATGCACCGCAGAAGGTTCACCTTAGTTTTTCTCCCTGCTTGCCTGGGATATTTGCTCTCTGAGCTGTGTGGCACCACGAGCTTTTCATCAATATGAAAGTACTGTTCCTTTTCTTGGTGACAGTTGCCACAGGTAGGCTACAAATCCTTGTGATTCATCGGGTAAACTTAATATCTGATTTTATAAAGCATTCCTTGCTGCTGTTGCATCTGCTCAAATTTCTGGGTAGTGAAAGACTTCTCCCCGTTACTGTCTTTATAATTACTTAAATAATGCCAGTATTATGTCAGGCAATTCACAGACATGTCTGGGACAAGATGCCCTGATACTCATGCCATTTAAATAAACTTTTTTTTTTTTTTTTTTTTAAAGTTAAAAAAAAAAAACAAAAAAACAGCAAAAGAGACCAAAGATTTTCTGTGCATCAGCTTGGTCTCACAGTTCCAAATAATCCCAAGCAAATTTCTGTTCTATAAAGACCTCTGATCCTTTTCTATCTAGCAAGCATTCCCTCCCCACCTCCTAGTTCATCAAAGCATGCTTTTGTGAACATGCCTGCTTTTATTCCCTAGTAATCAATATATTTGCAGTTTGGTATTAGCACCTAGAGGCCAGAATCTCATTGCACAATGTGTTGCATAAACACAGAATAAAGAGACAGCTCCGGGCCCTAAAAGCCTCTAATCTGTATGTCTACACATTCTAATGGAGGGGTGGTTGGAGCATGTTCTAGCATATCAACTGTAATCTTATCTACCTTCTCCCTACAACAAGAGAGAAGACACAGCAATATTTAATGTAGCATAAGCTCACAATTACAGCATGCACACACAGCACCTCCCAGGTTTACACACTGGTTCCTGGCACACGCGGTTCTGGAAAGTGGAGCTGGAAAGGATCCTGAGAGGGATCAGACAATCCAGCCTCCTGCATCATGCTGGGCTCAGCTCTGCTGGTCAGATGTTTGTGTAATCTTGGCCACTGACCCCTTTCCAAATTCCTCTGCCATCTCCACATAGGCTCTGTCTATTTTAATAACTCTTAAAATGTACTCTTGGGTTACTTGTTTTCCTTAACGTCTGGCCAAAGCCAGCCTCGCTGCACTGAAGTTCTGTTCCTGCAGTAGGATGGAGAACAGATCCTTCCCGCTCCCTCTGCAGCCGCTGCCCTCAAGTTATGGCAGAGATAAGCAACTGTTAAGTGGATTATAAAAAGCCAAACACAACAAAACAAACAGAAGGTCACAAGATAAAACAGCTGAGGCTGATCAGCAGAATGGGCAAAGGGAAATGTAAGAGGCTTTCTTGCAGTCTGGGCTTAGAGAAGAAACACAAGGATGGTATCCTCCCGAGAAAGAACAAAGGGGTGTATTTGCAAATGTTTGCAGTCATTCCTTCCACGAAGGAAAAGCAGCATGAGAGAAAAACATTCTGTGCTTATTGGCCGTTTTCTTACAGTGCCTGTGAAAGAAAGGTGGGAGCGAGGAACACTTCCTCTGTGCGGCAGTACCTCTGTGTCATTAGGAATGCTGTGTGAGCTATGCTGATTAGTTCAATAACAATTAGTTAATTGTGCTTCAAAAACAGCAACTGTGAAGCTGCTTTCTGCTGTGACAAGGCAGTACGAGCTATATTTAGAATGTAAAAGATGTTTCCCACCAATTTCTGCCTGTTTTAAGCAAGGCTACATTTTGTGATGGAAGTACACACAGTACACACTCCCCCCCCCGCCAAGGGCTGCTCTTTCTGGGGCTACTCAGATGTATTTCAGATGAAGTCGGAGAGGCACATCCGCATTCAAAAGCACACATATTGGCACAGAATTTGGCACCAAAACCTAGTGCTCTGCCAGTTACCAGCCTTGACAGGCTTGTGTTGCCCTGTGACTTGACCTGAGTCTGAGAAAAGGAGCTCTCTGATCTCCCCTACCTTTGAGAAGCCCAACCTCCTACTGGAGGGCAGCTGCAAACAGACGGCTTTAAGTAGGAAATAACCCGTTCTTCAGGGTGTTGAATTATGTGCTGATTTACAAGATTGCATAGGTTAGTGTTAGAGAAATTGAAACATTTCCTAGCATACAAGAGACCAAAAGAAGTCAATACAAGACTAACCTGAAGAAGAACTCTCTCACCCTCGCGAGCACTGATGAAGAGGGAGCACAGTCTAATCGAGCCAAAAAGAAAGAATGACAAATCTAACTCGGTGAGAAGGAAGGGAGGGTGAGGAGAAAGAAACACTGTCAGGATGGGGATTTGAGGAACCTGGAGCACCTACCACTACTTTCCGCTTTACCGTATTATCTGGGTAGGCAAAGACTTGCCCCTGCCTGTATACTACGTGTTGTGCAGTAGCCATGTTTCACCGCATCATATTTTTAAGGGTATTAAGGTCATGAAAAAATGAAAATAAAAGCAGCTGCGAATGATACCAAGAGTAACCCACTCATCTTCTCTGCTAAGCACTGGAAGGCTTCCCAACATCATCTAGGTGTATCGTCAGCCTTCTGGAGAGGTATATAGAGGGATGCAGGAGGTTAAAGGAGGAGAGATCACATTCACCACACGTATTGGAAAAAAACATTGAAATGAAACTAGGACTAGAAATGGGTATTCTTTCCATGGACCCAGACTCTAGGAGGTTATTTGCCAATGCCATTTTTTCAAACTAAGGAGGCAATCATGTTCTGAGGAAACCTCCACGGATATGACTTATTCATGAAGAACCTTTATAAACTGGCAAGTGAATCAAGCAGAAGTAATTCTCATCCTCTCCCTCACCATCTCTTCCAGCAGTGGTGAAAACACTGGTGCAGTGATTGCTGATCTTTTAACACGGAGTTCAGTTTTCCCAATGAGCTATGTGCAATCCGGGATGTTCCTGGGGCAGACACGATCCGAGTGATGTGGAAAAGTTACTGTGTTCACAGCACAATGCCTAAACCAAGGCGCACGCTATAGAGCGGTACTGTGAAATAGACCCTGCAAACAAAAACTACACACTTGCCTTTTGCTGAAGCCCGCAGTTCTTCTTAGCTAATAAAAACCTAGAATAGGCTATCACATTGCATACTGAGATTATCCATCAGGAAACCGAGAACAACCGACCCAGAAGTAAAGCCCTTACAAAACTGTCAAACTGCCTCTGGAAAGGGCATACAGGTGGTTAAAATGGGAAGGGGAAAATAATAAAATACGCTTTTTTTCTCTATTTTCTCTGTGTCAACAAGGATATTCTCACACAAAGGCAGCCCATCAGTCAGCAGAGATAGACCCACGAGCAGGAACAGCAAGAGTCTGACATGCATTAGGTACACGCAAACAAACATGCCGGCATAAACCCTCACGCTGAAATCCCTTCTCACATCGATATAAATTAGGGTTAGTTCCACTAAAGCGAGCGGAGCTAACCCAGTGTGAAAGTTGTGTAACTAGGAGCAGTGACGGCTCCGATGAGTGCAGGATTCACCCCCCAGGAGGTACCGAAGATTGTTCAAGGATGCACGAGATGGCAAAGGACTGCCAAGTGTTTGGCGCTCCAGCCCGACTCCTCTCCCACTTGCACCAGGAGTGGGAGCAGCACCACCTGGAAAAGTACCACTCTCAGTTCTCTTTAAAAAGTCCGTCCATCAGACAGCAGCAACGCTACCCACTTCAGACCATCTCTCAGGCTAATACCTGAGACTCCTCCTCCGCCATTTACACTCATGTTCCTCTCATTATAACTTGTTAATCCCACACTCTAATATCATAATACCACAAGTTCATGGCAGCAGACAAAAGCACCCACTTAGTGTTTGCTAACAGCAGCACCTACTACAGCCTAATAAGCGCCAACAACTCCTTATGCTCCACTAAAGTCAGAAGGAACATATCTAATAATTAGGGTGAATCTCCACTGGGTTTGCCATATCCCAAATGTTAAAAGCCGCATCAAAAAAAAGTCAAACTGAGCAGGTAAGATCTGCCACTGAGATAACCTTTCCCTGTGGCTTTTGAAGCAAGTTGTATAGTTGACCTCCGATGAGGGATTAATTTAGGATTTACAGATTGCAATGGTCAGGGAACCCCTGGGAAACCTTTGAGGACTGTAATCCCATGGTCCTGGGGAGAGAGAGTCTAAATTTATATCTTCTAAACTTTTGAGTGAAAGTTTTCTCTTAGTTTATTTTACAATCACAGTATCTGTGAATCCATTTCTTTGTTGTCCTCTATCACTGACACCATATTAGTGTCTGGATCTTTGTGGCCATAATGTTTTAGAATATTGCTAACTCATACTTTCATAATAAGAATGGCAACTTTTTTGCTTTCAGTCGACAACAGGCAACCTGAAACGCCTCCAGTACCATGATTGACGATGGATACAGCAAACAGATGTCAGAAAAGAAAACCAACTGTGCATCTCTACAGCTGGCTTCACAGCAAAGCCATCCAGAGGAGATAAAGCCACGGGAGCTGAGACCTGTGTGAAAAAAACTACACTTTGCTTACATATCCCAGGATGAAGCAAAACAAGCAGAGCAGGACTGTGCAATTAGAGTAAACAGAAATTTGGCTGCAAATGTAACCCTTTAGTCAAAAATACTCCAACTCTAGTCTGGGTCTGCTTGAATATGAGTTATCAGCCAGGGGCTTCCCCATTTCTTTACCAGTGCGATTTATGGTCCGTTTTACTTTATTACAGATTGCTCATGTTTTTGAAAGGAAGGTTAATTCCTTTGCTTTTAATGGAGTAGCTCTGCTGTCAGCTCAGTAAGGCTCTGCATACACGATCAGACTTCTCATCCCTCTGCCCTCTGTGCAGGGATGTCCCCGCACTCAGCTCTTCACAGGCCATATAACACCGCAGCAGAACTATGAACGGC
This sequence comes from Nettapus auritus, assembly GCA_011076525.1. NCBI lineage: Eukaryota > Metazoa > Chordata > Aves > Anseriformes > Anatidae > Nettapus > Nettapus auritus. The sequence continues at coordinate 4,174,527 of CM021778.1, forward strand.
CAATTTGTCCTATCGCTCCCACTGCTGCTTGCACCAGCTACAGAACAAAGGCGGGAGTCCTGATGATGAATTCAAGCACAGATAGTATGTCTGTCTCAGGCTATGGTCAGTGCTGAAAATCGACATCAAATTGGTGGGTTTGTGAGACAGAAGTTCATCATCTGGGCAAAACATCGCGTGGCAATTGCAGCCCAACACCACCTACGCCAGCAATAGCAGTGGAAGAGATAAGGAAGCTCAGTTGATCAAAACCTGATTAGATTTTTGGTTGGACAGAAACATCTTTCCCACATTGAGATGTGATAAAAAGAGGCAATTAAACCGGAGCTAAGCAGGAGCTGCTGCACTGTATAAAGCATTGTGCTGTACCAAAGGCTGCTTATGACCAATATTAACAACTTAATGAGCTGTTAATGAGGCGCACATTCAGCTTTTACTTGCAGCATGAAAACACTGCAAATCATTTTAGGGAGCTTCTGGATCATCAATGGAGAATTAAAGATGTCAAATAAACCCATCAAATCTATGTCTCAATCTGGCCACTGCTTTCTAGTAAATTCTCTTAAAATTCCTTTTCCTGTATGGCAGAATAACTTGCTTTGACAGCAGTATGACTCCCACTTAGAGTCTGCTTCCTTCTGCCTTGACATTAGATTTCAGTCTCCAGAGAGCTGCAGGGATGTCTTTTTGACATGTTGACATTAAGGACACTTTTTCCACAGGCTCACACTGGCATGGTTACTTTCTGTTTTACCGTTCTAAGATCAGCTACTGAGCTAAGTTACCAAATTCAGAAGTTTAATTCTAAAACCTCTGCACTCATCTATACACAAATTAAGAACTTAAAATTACCCTTCAAAAATAGCCAATTGGAGTAGGAAATGGAGGTAAGGTTTATCGAGAAAATTCATATCCGTAATTCCCCAGCAGTGCAGCTCCACTGGTAACAAGCAACGACTAATGCTCTAATGTAGGCACGCTTTAGTTTGTTATTTTTTACTATGCTGTCATAACCCTGCAGGATTAGATAATGCAACTGCTATCTATACTGCTATTACCACCAGTGGAGCAGTGATGGGAACAACAAATCCAAATTGGACTAGCTACAGATAAGCCCCAAGTGGAAACCATGTATACGGTGAGTCTGGAGTTTAAAATACACCACAAAATACTGATGTGATCTACCCACTGGCTGATCCTACTGTCTGAAAGGGAGTGCTGTTGGGATTTAGGGGTTGTAGTTGTAATGGCTTCCAGTAACGCAAGAGAAGCGGAAAAGAGGTTTATATCCTGTTTGGAGTGGGAAAGATCTCTTCATTTCTTTTCCCCCCCAGCTTCTTCCTATAGTTTTTCTTCCTTGCTCTGCTCTGATTTTACTCTGTTCTTTTAGCACGTTGTTGGTGAACCTAGCTTGGATCTTTAACTCCGAGCTCAGTGGCTTAGAGAGAAAAGCACTGGGGACAGGATGAAAACCCATTGTCAAGCCTGGAGCAGGACATGCCTGTTATTGCAACAGCTCTGCAAGATTTTTTATATTGAAGATGAAGGGAAAGTAAAATAAATGTTTCAAACACCCTGCCGTCCCCCCAAAGTAGCCTTCTGCTGATGTTCAGAATTGTCAAAAATTAAAATGCAAATACCCTAACATATCAAAGGCTTGGCACTTCCAAAGTGCCAGGGAAGGTCAATCCCTCTGTTTAAAGTGGAAGAAAGCAAAACCAGTGATTTCTTTATTATGCTACTTTCCAATAGCTTCCCTCCCTCCCCTTTTGTTTATCAAGGGAAGATACTGTCCCTAGGCTGACAGGTTTTAGACGACTGCAGTGTGAAACGGCCACAATAATCCCTCTCTTCCTTCCTCCAGTGGAGTCTGGGATGGAAATGCCTACCCAGTTCTTCTAGCTGTGCCAGCAGCAATGCGGAGCCTATCTGCATAGGCACAGCCAGCCACTGAGAGGCAGAACGCACGTGTCCCAGACAGATAGAAGAAAACAGCCGAGGGGGCCACAGCAGACTGATTGAAGCTGCCAGTTCTAATGTGTTGAAATGCTGTCATTCTTCTTGTAGGCTGTTAACAAGGAGGCACAGGGGACTTCTCCGTACAGCATCTTCTCAGCTACGTTTGGGGCACAGAAGGAGATAAAGCTTCCGTGCTGTAAGAGAAAGGGGGCCTGAGGTAGTGCTGAGGGACTCCCTTCTCCAAAAAGTGACCTAGAACAGGGAGGTGAGACCACGTAAGATATTTTGTACGAACACACAACAAGAACGAGGCCTGCAGGAAGAGATGAAAATACTTCGGCATTTGCAAGCTTCGCATCAAGGGCTAAATTCAAGTTTTTGAAGAGTGTAAGAGAAGAGAAGCAGTCATCCCTCTGTCCCACTCCTGTTCCTTTCTAAGCTATGGTTTCACTTTGATGAAAGCAAGATGGAGAGGAAACCTGCTTTTCCGAAAGATGATGTTAGCAACCAAAGCGGCGTTTCAGCGGAGGACTTCTTAGAAGGGGATCTCCGTTTCCCAGCTCTTTGCTTCTTCCCTTTCCCTTAGCAGAATGAGCTCTCAAAGATCATTATTAAAAAGAACATTATTAAAAGAACAACAAACCAGCCTCATCAGTTCTTGTGAATTCTGAAGGTCACCAATGTCACCATCAGTTATAATGACACACATCACTCCCCTCTCCACACGAATGGATTTACAACCTGTTCAAAGCCGAGCATCTCTCAGCATACTTCACCCCTTCTGCTACCTCCTCTCCACACACACACGCTCTCCTCCAGCAGCAGCTGCTGGAAGAAATTATGAATTCCATTATTTTTCATCCAGAACAGCTTTGCAGTATATAGGAAAAGCACTGGAGGCTGCAGGCTCGTTACTGCAGGATTTGTATTGCCGCCTTCCATTTTATTCACCATCCCAAATTAGGTGAAGCACGCGTGCCCCAAACCTGTGATTTCTGTTTAATTAAAATGCAGGTGGTGGAGCCTCCTGAACTCCAGAGCCCACCACACAATCAGATAGCGACAGCAAGCTGGTAAAATAATGCACTTGATGTAGTGGCTGCTCTAACAGAGTCTTAATTTCAGTCAAGCAGAACAGCACCTCTGGTAGCAGCTGCATTTAGGGCTGGGACGACTATCAGTACCCAGCCTCTCGCTGAACACTCACTGCCTTCCCAATCAAAGCTGGAGTTCCTGACAGCTCAACTGTTAAATGAATTAACAAGGCGAATGGGGGGCTTGCCGAAGGGGCTGCAACTCCCTTCCTCGTTTCTGCAAGTGGCGGCTTTCAGTTTTTCTGTCATTTGTCAGGAGCCGCACGTGGCTGTCTAACGAGCAAGGCAGAGCTGCAGCCAGATGTAAATAGGCTTTTTTTTTTTTTTTTTTTTTTTTTTTTTTACCCATTTATCTATTACATGGAGCTTAAGACCATGCGACCATGCAGGGGAGGAATTCAGGGGCTCGATGCAGGTGGGGACAGCACCGGCTCTGCTCAGAAGGACCAGACAGTGCAGTGCTCCCATGCACCACACAGTCCCTGCCTGGTCTCCTGGCATGGGGAAGGTTTGCTCTGCACATCATGGAGTTTTGCAAACACCCAGACAGAACACAAAATGGAGCCTTCATTGGGTTGTTTCATCTTATGGGAGAAAACTGCTGGGAGAAAAGCTTTGGTTCACCAATAGCAAAATGAACCAACAAAACAAAACAAAGCCTGCTTTTGCATGTAGCCCCTTAGTTTACCTGGCTGCTCAGGATACAGGAGCTGTCATTCACATCTGGCCCATTGCCTACCAGCAGGTTGTTCTCATGGAGCTCCCAAAATCTCTTTCTACCCCTCGGTCAGTGCCAAACAAGAGCTGAGCACACGAGCTGCCTGAGGAGATGCTGGTTTGGGTACGGCTGAACAACGTGCTCGAAAGAAACTCCTCATTCTGGTGCTTTTTGCTCGTTTGATTTGCAAAACTGCCAGAAGGATGATTTTAATGGTGTATTTATTTGTTTATTTATTTCTGAGTTTGTTAGGGGGCTCTATTGCTCACTTGACTTCTTACTGTAAAAATCCAGGTACAATGATTGGACAACTTCAAATCTAACAGGGGAGAGGGCAAGAGCAAAGGAAGGATTTGTGGATGCTTCTTCTTCTGCACTGATTATCTGGCTGCACTGGACAGAGACGGGTCATTTACTGTTCTCATGGTGCACAGCACATCAACCTTCAGTATGATTTTTGGATGCTCCGTGGTGTACAAAACACCATGAATTCAACAGAGTTGGGTATTTTCGCTGTGATGGCTTAAATACAGCACATTCTCCCCTAAGGCACATGCTGTATATTCCTTTTTACAACTGAAAGGAACCTTCTCACACCTACCAGAATTACTGCAACCCTAACAGCAGAACAAAGCACCATTTAACAGTATTTGGACTTAAATTATCCAGGGTCTTCCCGGGGCTGGTCCCCTTCAGTTACTTTATGTGCAGTGCTATGATCACATTGCCAGCATCTGTTGTTTACTGAGAAAGATTTCTCTATTTTTTTACATGGGTGACCCATCATCAAAGCTAAGCAGACCCATTTTTTCCAACTTGCTACTTAACTGCCTTTACCACGGGTAAGAACATCAAGCAAACAACAATAACAAAAACTTGTATTTCCACCGCACACTTTAACTCAAAGGTGTCACAAGTCAATTTAAAACTTAAATTGCCATACCAGCTCCAATCACTTTGCTCACAGTATAAATCACAGTCGGCTCTGGAGGTGGAAGAGGCAGTTATATAACAAAGCATAGTAACTTCACACAACAAGTGTGAAAATCTGCAGGAAGCTCCTACGTTCGTCATTTCTACTGCATAAATCCAGATTGTCCTGAACTAGAGGTAAATCCAGGATCTCTACAAATCGCACTGAGTCATGCTACAACTTCAGAAACACCAGCCCTGCCTGCCTGTGAAAGGTCTCCTGCATATCTGTTTCCTCCCAAGTTTTGCTCCTTCCACTGCTCTGTTCCCTGAGTTACAATAAGAGAGACATGATATACCAGCATCTCTTTGTTTTCCCCAGCTGATTTTCTGTGCTGTGTACACGTGTAGAAATGTAGTTGCTGGCTCAGTTTGCAGCAGTGAGATTTTTAGTTCTGAAACAAAAATCTATTCTGAAGCCAGTTACAGTTGGCACCACTTGGGGCTTCCTTTACTGCAGTTACAGAAGGAAGTTGGAGCAGCAGCAAACTAGAAAAAAATGTAAATATTGCCAACTGTTTCTCCAGAACCATGCTGCTCTGATTAATTTATGATGTTTTCAGAGGAAGACAGTGACTGGTACACCTTATTTGAAATGCAAAGGTTAAGCAGAGTTTTTTTAAAAAACCCTGTGCTTTACTTAGTTTTGAGCAATATATTTAATGAATAACAAAATGTATTAGCACTGAGTTTGATAACTTTTACATCCTAGCCTTGAGACAGAAGAACAAAAGTGCAATCAGATTTGTTCCTGGCAGCAGACTGAACAACAGGAGGGTGCATGCTGCTGCCTATTCTTGTTTTAAGCTTCAAAAGATGTTGCTGCAGAAATTGATACCATAACTAACAAGTATTTCAGCACCAGCCTCTCTCCAGCTGGGGTCACCGTAAATACCAAACTGCCACTGGTGCTGTAAGGAAGACATCAGCTATTCCAGTCCTGCGCTGGCTGCTCAGCTAGAGTTACCGAGAAGAACAGGCTCAGCTGTGTGTTATCTGTGCTCTGCAAAATCACCTGTTCCACAAAGCATTCAAAGAAGTGCCTAGTTAACTCTCTTGTCCTGATTTCTGCCTCTGGCCTTCCAATGGAGGGATTTAAAATTGATCAGCCAGTTACACTTCAGAAATACAGCCCGAATTCATGCACTACAACCATAATAAGTAATGGCATGACTAGCGCACTGAAACACAGCTTCTGTAGAAGCTGGATGCAGGAGTAGCAAGTCTGCACGTTCTTGAGAGTAATCATCATCTGTGACTCCAGAGCTAGCATTAAACCGGACACAACATCTTCTTGGCTTCAAGAGCATAAAAATACAGCAAGATGTGGGGCACAGGCAATGTCTCTACAGAGCTATAAAATAAAAGAACCAGCTTTCCAAGTCTCCCTTGTTTTGCAGTTTTGTTTCTTTTCCCTTGTGGCTTTCCTATGCTCTACTTTTTACTTCTTTAACTTGAGTCAATTTTCCCCTCCAGCTAATTTGGTATGAACAGTCATCCTCCTGCAACTCCAAAAGGATTTTCTCTTCTTTCTTTCAGATGCACCCTCTTCCCTTATTCTTGTAGACCATCTGGCTTTCAAATGGCAAGAAACTGTCAGCGCCAACCTATTCCAGGAGAGGACGCTACAGAAAACCTGTTAGTGATCATGCCTGTGCAATTTTTCAAAGCAGCCCTTTCCCAGTGTTTGGAGAATATTAGAACTTGATGGCACTTAAAAAAAATAATATTTATTTTCTTTTTACCTACCTGCTTCACCCACAAACACTTCCACTGGCGTGCTGGTAGGGCTCTCACCAATTACATTATACACAGTCATCAGCACTTCATATCTCTTGTATTTCTTCAACTCTGAAAATGCAAATTATATTAAATATTATTACTTACTCTATATTACTTGATTGACATTTCTTATACTGTGTTACTTCTTTATCACCACACCTCTCCCATGAAATACAGCCTTAGAACAGTGCGCTGTCTACTTCCATCCTTCCTTAATACACACATCAAAGCAGGGATTGCATAATTAAGAAAGATCTTTGCAATGAGATTACAAGATTTTCCAGTGTTTCTTCACTCTGTTGCTCCAGTAAGAAGGATCATCCCTGATGGGTAACTAGCTAGGGAAACATCTCCCAGTCTTTCTTGGTGACAGGGAAAAGGCAGAATTTTGCTTTGAATGTTCACCGTTTGAGCTCATTTTGATTTCCTCTACTGGTAGGACAGAGCATGGCATCAAGCCTTTGCCTAACCCCAGGGACTTTCACCTGGGGAGTCATTTAGCAGCTGCACTGCTAGAGAATTTCACTGCTGCAGCTTGGAATTCGGAGTCCCACGTAAAGTATGTAGGTATATCTTGCTCCCTCCAAGTGATCACAGTTTAAGCATCAGTCACAAAGAGAAAGTAGAATTTGAAGTGTGGGCTCTGTTTGGCCACCAGGCAACCAATTCCTTTGTTGGCATATAAAAACTGCTCTTACAGATGCGGTACGAGAATGAAAGCAGCATGAAAAAGGCCAGAAAACAATGATATGGGGGTAATTAATCGATGTAAATGGGGGTGGAGTAGAACCGTGTCAACATCATTAGATGAGGCAGCAGCTCAGCAGTTTCAGATTTTGCATTTCCAGGATAAAAGAATCAATCCTAACAGAAAAAAAATATCATCTAAAAATATTTAACAGCAAAATTAAAGTAGTAAAGAGATCGATACTATAAATTGCTGTATTTAAAGGATCATTGAATTGATTAAGACATGCTTGGCCAGGGGTCCAAATTTCTCCCTTTGCCATGAATTTTCTCTGTTATCTATGAATCACACTGTACCCTTATCTCTGTTATACTATGTCACTGATTTGGTAAGGTTCAATAAGTCTTATCAGGGTCTTCAAGTTTCAGTTTCACAGAAGTGCATACAAGTGTCTAGCTCCTTTATCTGACACAAAGTTCAGCATCATTCCCTGGTCTCAGGTATACTGTAAGTGATACCCAACACATCACTAAAGTTTTGCTAGTCCATAAATAAATAAATAAATAAATAAAAGTAAGATATATAGCTCTTGATTGGAAGTACAGTGCTAGGCAGCTGGTTGAGAGAAACTTTAATCGCTGCCATGAAAAGCCACAAGGGAGATTTTAGTGTTAACTGAATGTGGAAGAAAATGGAACATATGAGAGTTCATGCATGCAAGTTTCAGTGGGGATAGGGTTTCATATTTTTTTTAGCCCATCACAATCTGTGACTCAAAAGCCTTGGGCAAAACCTATCTAGTGAACCATCATCACTACAAAGCAACTTGCCTTTTAACTCTGTCGAATGCTATTTTATTCATTTCCAATTGAAAACACCTCTGGAGACGCATATAAATTCATTGGGCCCTCTCTAAACTGGCCTCATACTCCAAGGAAAGCTTGAGCATTGCGATGTTTGAATCATAAGACTAATGATGTGATACAGCTAAACTCAGATGGACTGCAGAATATGTAGCAAGCAAATCAAAATTCATTTAGCATCAGCAGTACTGGGTTGTTACAGTCAATAATGTTTTACCTTCCCAGCAGCCACATTTTTACAACAGCTACCTACTTGCATCATCAATGTCTTTTGATGTAGGGAAAGCAAAAGCTTAAAGAAAAAGAAACTCAAGAAAGCAGAATCATTAATCTGTGTTGATTTCTTCTAGATCCACTGAGGAGAACCACAGGAGTTTGCCTATATTGTATTTTGAGCCATTAAAAAGATCCTCATCTAAAGGCAATGTGCACTTACGTGTTAATTCATACGTCGTTAATGCAGAGCTGCTGTTCACTGTCTTGAAGCTGCTTTGGGCTATTCAGGGTAAGCAAAGCAGAAAGCTTGTTACAGTGCAAGGAAACAGTTATTGCAAATGATGTACAGCAGAGACAGAGGCAAATGATGCAGCACACACATACACAATTTGAGCTTTAGGACTATACCTTGAAGGGCAATAAAACCACATCACTCTTGTAACACATCAAAAGCATCTCACTCACATGGGTTCTTTCATTTCCTCCTCAAACAAGAGTATCTCACAAATATACAACACAGAAATGTTCTGACTCCTACATTAAATAGAATAAATGAGTGAAAAGGAAACAGTTTCTAGAGGGGAAACTCAACACTGTATTGCATTCTTATTTCTCAACATGCAAAATTCAGAACATAAGGAGCTGCAGGGTAAAGACCTGGAACACGGGCCACAAAGAACAAACACTTACAATAGGACAAGACCTGATTCTTTAAACGTATGTTACATTTCCCACAGTTTCACTTACAAAATTCAACATTCCTGCTGTGAACAAACTGTAATAATATGCTAAGCTGTGCAAAACTGCAGGTCAGTGAGGAACAGAGGTGTACTAAGGTTAACACTGTCATATTAGGAAGAGAAAGAGGGAAGTTTCTATTATAATACTCATCTCCAACCCTTTTGTTCTCTCTTGACTCCCTGGAGAAGTACAGCAAGGTGTTTTCTACTATACAGCTATTAGGAACATAGCTGCAGGGCCAGCCAAGAAGAGGGAAGAGAGGAAAACAGTAGGCTTTACAAGCTCCTTGAGACTAGAGAGGATCCAAAGTCATTATTTTATGATAAAACACACAACCAATCATTCAGCTTTGTATGGAAAAAAACAACTGTGCATACCCTACACTTATAGGAGCTTTACTTCTCTCCTCTGGTTAAAACTCTGTACCCTCCCAGAATTCTTATTCAGAACTGATAATGTAAATGAGGGCAGAGTTAGAAGCTTATGCTACATTTAAAACATCCACTTTTTCCACACCCACACAAAAATCATTCTTGCTTTTGTAGAAACCATTTGTATGGGTTCAGGGAAACACGGAAGTCAATAAAAGATATTAAAATAGTCTTACTCAGCCATATTCTGCTGCTCATGGAGTATTATCTTATTCTGAATATTCCTCTGATATCAAACAGGACAAAAGCTGGTCCTGCCCCGAGCATGCCTCATTGCTGGGCTGTACCTGTAAGGTTACTGAGTGCTAACATCTCTACCTCCCATCATCTTGTTCTGCCTATTCTTCCCACTGATTTTCCTTCTATCCTTTGTCTAAAAGTCCTTTTCATTTTTCTATTATCCCCTTCCCTCTCTACCTTCTTTCCATATGAGCCAAAAAAAAAAAAAAAAAATAGCAGCCAACACAGCAAGCATGCACCTTCTTGCTCATTTTTGCTATTTTCTTCCAAAACAGGGACTAGCACTTCAAAATTTAAAAGTGCTACTTAAAATTTCTCCTCATCTGTTTTCTTATACTGCAAAAAGGAAAACAAAATGTCAATTATATATTAAAAAAAATTAGAAAATAGCAAGCGGAGGAAAATAAAGTCCCCTCTTTTTCATCTGATGGCAGAGCAAAGAACACCAGGGTAATCATCCAGTGGAGACAGCAGAAAGTAGGAAATCAGAGGGTACATGGAGGACAGAACATCAGTTCAAGCACGATGGCACAGATTAGAGTGCACCATTACAAGTGATGCTGATCATACAGAAGTTAATAGCATTTTCCAGCATCTTCACTCTGAATGTGTAAAACACAGATCATCCCCAGCACTCCTGGACACAATCGTGTGTTCTTTCCATGTGGTAAGACAGCACATAATGTCTGTGCACAGACAGATTTTGGGATATTATAGTGTCCAAAATATAGGCTTACGTGTGAGCTCTGCTCTTAAAGCTGAAGGGTTCTTGATGGTTTTGGATTCTGTTCCAGACCCAGTGTCGTAGTCCAGCTCCCGATAGTAGATGCGGTATCCCAACAGCAAGCCGTTCAGACTCTCAACTTTGGGTGGCTGAAAAACATTCACATGAAGAATGCTCTTGTTAAGACATTCACAGCAACAAGCATCTGACACGACAGACAGGAGCTGGCACCAGTTCTGCACTAAGGGACGCGGTGCCCACTGGTGAAAACAGCCATTAGCAATGTACAAACTCGTGCAATGGGAAAAACACAAGTTAAAGGCAACTTTGATGATTTGTCTCAGTTGTGGCAATTACAAAAGGCTCTTACTTAAAAATTGATGCCTAATGCACTTCTCTAAGAGATAAGTGGCTTTCCTTCTTGGTCCAAAGAAATTTGTGTGATAAAGAACATAAATAGATCACTGAAAATGCATGTCGCCGGTGTCCAACGCAGCAAACCATTATTTCACTTCTTCTGAGATGACAAAAATTAATTACTTTGCCAAAGACAAGCTATTTTCCTTGGGGACTGTTCATAGACTATTCTTCATTTGGCAATATTTTTCTGAATGACTGAGGAGGAAATAACCAAAATTTGGTATATTCTGGCTTTAATTAGGAAGATTAAAATAGGCATCAGAGAGGCTTTTAGAGAGGAGTCACAGTATGATGAACTTTGATGTGTTGCACAGTTTTCCCATGTGTCCCATGGAAAAACTTAGGTCTCTACAACAGCTTGGAGCAGCAGAGTACATGTGACCATTGAGATGACCTAATTGCACGTGTTTGCTCCCCTGAAACATGCTGCTAGATGTCCAAAGACCTCAGCAAGGATCCTTCAACAGTCCCTCACATCTTCTTTCAACTACAGATATACAACCAGTATACTAAAAAGACCTTTTGTCTGAATGGCTTACTTAAGGACAAGCAAAGAGATTCTTGATGTTTGGGAGAAAATGACTTTTATGAGTCTAATGCAGGCTAAGAACTGCAGAGAAGAAAAGATGCCCTGAGCCATTTATCTTCTAAAGATTCTTGTACTGAAATTTAAGGGGCTGAAAGGATAAATGAAAAGGGTTTTAATGACGATCTTGCCTTTAATCCAGGAAGATCCTTAGCAGTCTTGAGAACTTTACTACAGAAACCTTCTGTCCATCATTAAAAAATTAACCACTGGTGTGATACACTGTTACAGGATAAGGTAATATCGTATGTAATTTTAATGCAGAAATAAGAAGAATATTTTTACAGGAAAGAAGGCAGAAATTTGGTAATAACCTAACACTCTGCTTCCAGAAATGACAAGAATCTTCCATTACTTCCTCAGGATAGTAAAGTAAGAAATGGCTGTCCTGTCTCCTTGGAAAGAAGCTTTCTTTGGGCAAGGGCTGAAGGAATTAAGTAGAAAGACTGTAGTTTACAGAAGAAAAAAAAAAAAAGTATGTGATCCAGGGTATATAACAAACACCAAACTACCAAGAAAAGGAGCAGAAACTGATGTTGCAAGAGACCTGCTTCTTTTGCAGTTGTCCTGCCCAGAATCTGTTGAAAGCAATCCAAAAATTCCCAGGATCTTGCTTTACTTGCTGTACGTGGAGAACGTCATTCATCATGATGTTTCATGCTCATTATTGTGCCCCAACCTTTGCAGAAGTTTTGACCGCCTTTCACTATTGTTTAGCAATTGTAGTACAGAACGATCCAGGAACAGAAGATTGTGAGGGACCTTGGGAATCATCAAGATGAGGCCAACATGACTGCAGAAAACAACTTGTTAAAGTCCTTTTCATAAACAGAGCAAGCTCCACAAGAAAATAAGCTATTTTTTCTGCTTCCCAGTAGTTCTGTGGAAAGGTGTTCCAAACCTCCCTACTTGGGTGGTTAGAAACCTTCATTAAATTTCTCATATAAATAATTCAGAGCAAGTCTGTAACCATTTATTCCTCTGCTAACATTGTCTTTTGGGTTACATTGTTCTTCTCCCTATAGAATGTTTACTCCTTTGCTATATTTAAAAGAAGAGCAACCATACCCCCCTCTCAGAGCTCACTTTACAAGGCAAATAAATCAACCTCTTGTACAAAAACCTTTTCTAGTCACAGGTTGAAGCCCTGGTGTAAGGGACTGAACAAATAAACCAAAGTGACAGCCTGTCCATGGCTGCCTGGCACCATCACTCATGGACCAACTGAAATGTTCTCCTCTGCAAGATGGAGAAGATGAGATATTGTTTATTGGCAATTACTAGCATATGTAGCATGATTTTGATTTTTCTTCCCTCCTTTTCCAATCTTATGACTTTCCTTTTTTTTTTTTTTTTTTTTTTTTTTTTTTTTAATACTGTACCGAAGCTGCTTTACCTCTGATGGTGCCCTAGCCTAGAAACACCCGACAGCATTGCAGAGTCATCACCTCCCTCTGTCCTGGCAGGGAGGAGTCAAACCACAAACCTGAGGACTGTTTTCTAGACAGACAAGGTAAAGGGAGACTGTCCAACCCAGACAGTACATTGCCACAGAGGAGGAGAAAAGCTGAAAAAAAATAATATAATAATGCTTGTCCATCATGGAAAAAAACTTCACAGAATGAAAAAAAAAGTATATATTACACGGATTTGTATTTCAGTTAATTATTATCTAGAAGGAAGGTGCTCTTGGAAGGATTCAATGTCTTTTTCTATTTAAACTTTTAATCAAAAACATTTTTTTTTTTACTTAAAAAAGGTTGAGGTAGAAATCCTACCGAATCTTAAAAGGAAAACATTAGTGAAGCTGTTCCTCCCTACCCATACAGCTGCTAAAAGATAAAGCTTAATTCCTCACTGCAGTGCAACACTGATTTGTTGATAGCAGGCATTGTTTTTTTACGCTTTCATGTGATTCTCCATTTTTCCCCTTTTTAAATTTAGGACAGGAAAGCTCAGAAAATAAATGGCTTGAAATCTGTCTTTCTCCTTGCCACAGAAATGATGATTCTCTCCTGAAAAGGGTACTCTGCTAAAAGGTCAGGTCTTCCCCTTCCTATGTGTCTCTCATGGACAGAAGTCTGCTTTTGATGTAATGGATTATTTAGGGTTTTGTATGAAGGCCTGAGGGATCTCCTGAAACAGGTAAAATGATAATGAGTGGCAGGCCATAATGCTGTATGGAATTAAGAGAAACAGTTTTGTGCTCTTGAAAAAAAGACAGAAAACAACGTAAGTCTGAATAATTGCTGTCTTATGGTAGAAGCAGAACAGTACGTAACCCTGATGTTAACTGTAACATCCTCCAGAACATTTGAAATAACCTTGCATTATTGATACAGCAGACCGCAATGGAAATTGCTTATTTTCTTCCTACTTTAAATTTAAAAATAATGGACTGATTGGACCAAGCAGCTGAAAGCATAGATAGTGCATCTAGAGTTTGTTTTGTGAATTATTAACATGGCTCAAAGTTAAAAATTTAGCTTTGCTTGGAAATCTGCTCTCCCATTTAGCTTGACTGCTGTTTTCAGTTTACATTATTTCTTAAACACTGCTGTGAAACAACTTCTTAATTGGAGGCTATTGTGGGACTTGAAGATTTTTGTTTATTTGAAAAATATAGTGCGGCTGAATTACCAGGACCTATTAATATACATGTAGTAATGACATATAATCGCCCACAACTCCCTTGAGATGGCTCTGGCACAACAACCCCATTTCATTTTCATGAAATAAAAAGCATCCAATTACCTAAACAACCACCTATTTCACATTAACTACACACCAATAATCAGTCAATTGGGGGAATGTTTATTTCTACAGTACATCATGCCTCACATTCTCTTTGTCCTTTTTTTTTTTTTTTTGCATACCTTTTCCTTCACTGTGGGCTTTATTCGGAGGTGGGTCGACAGATTTACATCTCTCCACAATTCCTTTGGTAAAACCGTTCAACATGTCTCCTATTTGTTCAACATGCTGTAAGCAATGTTGTTACTTAGTATTATGCTGCATGAACTTGGGCCAGCAACCCAGTAGTAGAGCCAGGCATATTTTTAAAGTGCTGCTGCACAGCAATAAACAGACCCTCATACATACATTTTTTTTTCCAAAATGCAAGGAGCCCCATCTGTACTGTAAACGCATATGTACATTTTTCACTCTAATGCAATCTGTCCAAAGCCATCCTTATTATGTGTGATGGGACATTGTCTCAGGAGTAGGGTGGGCAGAGGCTTTTCAGCAGAGGTTACAGATAACACGCAGTACCCCACTGGGTTCCCTCTCTTAATGCTTACTCCACAAAAAGAAGCCTCAGGCACCGGGTCACAAAATGTTCCGGCATATCCCAGGAGGCCAGTATCGGATTGAAAGATAAAGGAAGGCACAGGAAAGATGTATATAAAATGCAGACTTGGCATGAATTCTTTCACATCCAACTCAGAGATATTATAGAGCACTGAAACTTGCTTTCCTCTACTCCGAAGAAATCTCAGCTTTTAGCCCTCAGAAAGCCAAAAGGGCATATGCAGCTCCTCAAAGTACAAGCAGGATACCAGACACAGCATACACTTCTGATTACTTCAGTGGCTGAAGGAGGCAGTATGCAATGTGAACAGCAGTGAGGTTTTCCTGATCCTTACCAAGACCACACAACATTAAATACTCTCAATGTAAAGACGAATATATATTGCCCAACAGTTAAGGGATAGGAGAATCTGTAAAAGTAATAATCTAGAGCATCTCTAGAGAAACTCTTACCTCCAAGATTTTCCTCACAGGGTACAAATTAAAAGTAACAGACAGAATTTTCTATCCATCACTAAAATATATGCCCAGAGCAGGAAACCAAGGAAGTAGCTGCAGTCCTTCAACTTTACTACACTCCTTCCAGCTCACAAAAACAGCCATTGCAATGAACCATTGCAGCCGACAAGTCAAAGCAAACAAGAAACATCATGATTTTGCATTTTACCTACCTGCCATTGCACAAGGACAGATGAAGTAGTGTGGGGAGTTACTAACACAGAACTGGGTGGCTCATCTGGAACTAAATGAGAAAAATAAAAAGGTAACCAAAACAGTTATAGCAATAGGGTGCAAAATAGGCAGCTTATTCATCAAATTCTTTTTCTTTGCTGATGAAAAAAAAGTGTTCTATCCCAGTCACTGTGTGGTGGGTCTCAGATGCAGTGCTGCTGATATGAATATTGCAATCCAGGCAGAAGCCAGCCATTTCTCATACACTCCTTGCTCTACCTATGGCCTTGGCAACTTGAGTAGGAATAAGAGAAAAGCTCAGGGCATAAATCTGGAGGAAGCCGCATCATGCCAGCTGCTCACAAACAACTAGCTAGAAATTCAAAATGAAGTTAAACCAGCTGAGTGTGTACTTGAAAGCATGAACAAACCGCTCCCAAATTTTCCATGACATTTTTGCCATAGTTGGGGCAAGCCCATGCTGTTTTTAAGAGTCTATGTCATGCATTCCCAGATTATTTTAATTAAGACAGCTTGATTTACCATGGGTTAACCCATTCCTGTGTCCACGGCCTGTAACACATCTGCACACACTCCAGCAGCTCATGTACAAAGAAGGGAAGGCTTATCAGGAGCTGACAGCCCTCTGCAGTGTAATGCTCTAGTGGCAGCACCAGGTTTGCTCAGCAGAATAAATGTTCACAGTTTGTTAAGGAGGTGAGAAGCTTTCACAGCCTTTCCCAGTTGTATTGCGAAGAGGCTAAGCACAACTCTGGATTCACCGTAGCTAAATTCAAAGAGAATTGAAAATAAAATTTTGAATTCCAAAACAGTGAGTCAGTATTGCCTCATTAGTACCAGTTACAGCCTGCACCATGCAGCAGCTCTTGTTCAGGAAGGTGGAGAGTCAAGATGCCTTTAAAGGGCTGCTAGGCACATCGTTTTTTCAAGTACTACAAAAATACTTGTTTAACTTAGGATACCCCCAAGCTCTCTCCTGTTTTTCTAATTTCAATATCACATTGTTTAAACATTCCTTGGCAAAATTCTTTCCTATTTTATATCTCCATGTCCTATTTGACTAGTCATTCCTTGTGCTGTATTAAATACTAAATCTGAGCAATGTATAAACACATGTATCCCAGTACTACGCTATTTCCCAGTCTGAGAGTAAATGCCAATGCTTTTTCTCACTTTGCAGGGTTCATTTCTCCATTGGTAGTCCCATTCAAGACATCAGAGCTAATTCTGCATTCAGGCATTGGCTTTGTACAATCAAGGAATTAGAAGCTGATCTCTAAGGCTAAAAATAAAAGCCTTGTCAATGTCATTCACAGTTTATTAGTCCTGATCTGCAGGATTAAATGCTCGTGTTTCCAGGAGCTTCGTGCTCCTTCTTACTTATACCTCAGCAATTTTGCCGTACTGCAGAGTGATGTAGATTGTGAGTGAAAACAATTGAAGAAACTTCTTCAAATGTATTCATGGTTCTACATTTATTTTTAATGATCTCCTGTAAATTATTCAATTTCTGCAAAGATAATGGTTAGTGCAGAGTTTGGAAGCCAATCAAACGGAGTTTAATTCCATTTGGAGACTCCTGAAAGTATGATTCATTCCAGGGGCACAGCAGGACACTTAAGACTGTCTGTTATTAATTCAGCCCAGCCTCGTTACTACCTGTATCAATCTCCTATGAGCAAAACCACATTTGATGTTGAATCTTCACTCCAGACAATGTGGAGATCACATTGCAGTGGGTTCACCGGACCCAGGAGCATGCTGGAGCACCCATCCCATGGCAATGTCGCCAGCCTGCCTCTCCTCCATGCTTACCATCCTGCAGAGTTGTGACTGCTTCAGTCTCTGCGCTGAAGTCACTGTCTCCGATATCGTTGGTTGCTTTCACTCGCAGTTTGTAAGAGGTGAATGGATTCAGGCTGTGGAACATAATGATAAGGCATCTAAAAAATCTCCCTGTATCATCACAGATTGCTTCATAACGAGCAGTTAGACAGCCTGCCCAATGGCGGCTTCTCTTCCCCACGCCACCTTTTCTTTGCAGCCTCCCCCACCTTCATCAGGACACAGGGGTGTTCACACCCTCAGTGCCATGGATTCAGAGCTGCATCACACTCCAGAAAACAGCCATTAAGGTGCAGTGTATGGAGCAACCTATGACTGCTCTGCTGCATGGGGATGCAAAACCTGGCTTTCATGGCGCTGCATAAGCTTTGCCTGAGATAGCCTCTGAACACACCAGCAGGTTTGCTCATCCTCAGTGCACAGACAGGGAAGACAGGCACAGAGGAGGCAGGTAATGTACAGGGTCAGCCGGTGAGTCAGGATGAAGCCGGCATTGGAATTCAGAGCGCCAGCCCTCTGACTAATCCTCTACAGCACGCCGTGTGATCAGCGCGTTTTATTCCTACTGAATTTTAAATTAATGTTATTACCTAGATTATTTAATAAAGACAGTAACAACAGGTTCCCTGCAGCTCTTTTATCGACACAGGGCTTTAAGATATGCAAAGAGCGATTTCCAGCTGACATAACCTTAGCAAAGATTCTTCTGGCTTGGTTTGGCAGGGAGAAGGTATGGGGGAGGCTGCCTTTTGATTCACATGCAGAGTCGAAATGCAGAGCTGTAAGTTTTGGGGATTTATCTGATTAATTGGAAGTGTCGAGCCACCAGCTGGCAGATGTAACACTGACTACAACCCAAGTAAAGATGCTTGTGAGGAATGATTAAACATCAAGAGATAATGCATTCTGATGGGCAGCACTCTAGCACCATGCACATACCACTCTTCTGGACTTTCACAGGAAAATGCTTTTAGCAAGGGGGAGAAGAACACTTTCAGCAGTACTACCCTATTAGGACACCATTACTTACCTACAGCAACTTTAAGAATTTGAATAATCTTCCTTGAAATACAGATCTTTTGTTTTCAGTAATGCCAATGTCAAGTCTAAAGGACACAATTGGTCTCCTTGATTTTAGAGGTTTTGACTGGAAAGATACTGGGTATAATTCAGGGGGTTATAACACCTCCAGGGTTAATGAATCAGGTTTATATTTGTACAATAATTGTCAGGTTTTCTTTTTTTTTTTCTGCACAGTCAGACAAAAGGATACCAACATATCTGCATCTTCTGGCATATGACCAGAGAGCAGCCATATGTCACAGCCACTGATATTTTTATAACAGACCTGAAAAATCTGTATCTGAATGCTTTGAGCTGAGTATTTTGCAAAAGCTCTCAGCCTTTCAGAAATAATCTGATTTGTACTAGTTGGTCAATAGAGGAAATGGACAGCAAAACAAGTACCTTCTCATAGACACTCAATTGTTTTCACAGATGTTACAAGGACTTTAATTACAACTGCATTGCTGAGGATATAATGAAGTCTGAATAACAAAGTTGAGACATTCTGATGCTATCTATAAACTTTAGTATGGAAAATGCAGATAAAAATGGTTCTCATTTCATCTGGAAAAGCTTATATAGAGATAATTGCAATGCAGCATTAAGAGTGGATTTTAACATCAGTCACTACTGAAAGGATTTTTTACTAGTTGTATTTTACAGAGCACTGCATAGCTACATATGCTTTAGCCTGAGTAGCATTATCTACCATGCTGAGCTTTCAGAAGGGCTTCAAAAAGATGCACTGCAATTCAAATTTAATTAGATTTATTGCATGACCTTCAGCAAATCTCTGAATTGCTTTTCATAACACCACCTCTACAATGGGATCAGTGACCCTCACTTAACCTGTCTCCCTCAAAAAGACCGTGAAGCTGAGTGATGCTAGCTTTGGCCTTCTAACTGCTCTAAGTGGAAAGCACTGGGATTTCCATGCCAGGCTGAGATCATACAGTACCTTTCAATGATGCAAGATGTTGCCTCATGACTGATAGAAGAGGAATATGTTTGCCAGTCTCCATTTGGCAGTTCTCGCACTTGCACTGTGAAATACCGTATCGGTGAAGACCCGTCACTTCCAGGGACCCACTTCAACTGCAGGCTCCGTGATGACACATCCGACTGGGGGGTTGTCAGCTGCCTGGGAGGTGCTGGCCGTTCTGCAATTAAACCATAATTTGGTACTGCCTTGAGAGGCTATTCAAGCTAATAGAAAATGTGATAGCATAATTGGATTTTCATAGTGGTAATGCCACAGGAGATTGAACTTTTGGATTTGCCCCATGAAGTATAAAAGCCATCCCATTCCTTAACCTTCTGCAGCAAAGTTGAGCAGTAAAACTCCCTGCATAAAAGGTCATAACCAAACACACGCTTTGCTAGCAGCAGACCTCAAACTTTTGAGAGTCATAACCTGGCAGGTTAAGGAAGAATCATAAGGAGCAGCAGCCAAGCAAACCAAAGAAGTCTTTAATGAAACTCAGGTGTGCTCCCAGCTACAACTGCTCTTTGACAAAACTTGCCTGTGAACTAGCTCACTTTTTAACCTGTGTTTTCTGCTTGATACCAGGGGATTGTGTTCTCTCTGTGCTACATCACATCTTCTTCTACCAGCTGCTCCCTAGCCAAGGCATGAAGGAGAGGAAGGGATGAGCTGGAACAGGCTGGTGTGTAGCAGAGTCCAAGTCCACAACTTACAGTCCATCCCAATACCTGCTTCAGTTCACTTCCAGACCTCCCCTCTTCTTCCCATTTACTAACTTTGAATCTGCAAAGTCAGACCAGCAAGTGCCAATGTTGGGGGAGATCTCCCTGAAGTAATCAACAGTACACTTTTAGACAAGGCAAGGAATGGTAACGCAGGTGTGAGCATGCCAGTCCCCAACTGTTTCAATATAGATCTCCTTTCCCGTCACTGTGTCTCTGCACTCCATCAATTTCAATAGAGAAACTCTATAGAGTGAGGAATAATTGTTTAATTGTTTATCATGAAGATTATTGATTCTGATTAAAATATGTGGCATGTAATAAAGCAGAAATTGATTGGAGACACTGTAGTGACTTGCTTTTGAGAAGCAATTCAATTCAACTTCATCAGCGCTCGTTTCCATAAACATCCCTCTGATGGCATGATTCCTCACAGCTCTGTATGGCAAGCACATTATTTGTTTGCCATCCCCTAAAAACATTTCCTATATGTTTTGGCACCTCTCTGCAGCGTGCTCTTGCTGACATCGGTGCCAAAAGATTTGTAAGCTATTAGCTGTAGGAAGCCCTCAGTGCCAGCTGCCTGCGATCCAGAGTACAATGCAAAAGGTCAATGCCTTACACTGACAGGCTGAGACAGGTATTCAGGGTTATTCTATCAAAGGAAGTGAGTGTTATGTGGGGATTTAATACTCTCTGCTGATAAGCTTTAACCAGCTTGCAGTTTTGGGCAGGTCAGATCTTGCAGTCATTCTCCCGTGATTGGGTTTCCTTCTGCGGCTAATGGGAAATCTTAAAATCTCCTGTATTGCAAGTTACACTTTGTGACTGTACAAAAGCATTAGTATAAAGAGTTTATTTATAGGAATTTAGCCACAAGCAAATGTTCAGGTGAGCTGTTTGTGCGGGAATGTAAGGCCAGGCCATATGACTCAATGGACTCCTTTTAATTTCTTGCTACATTTACATCTTCTGACTCAGTTCTGCCTGGATCCCTGGTGCTAACTAGTCTGAAGGGTATCATGTCATTATGTAGATCCAGAGCTCTACAGAAGCATGTCTGGAAAATACAGCTACAAAACAGCTCAGGACCTGTAAATCAGAGGTATCACTGTAAAATATAAAGCTTTATATTGGGATTACTGTGGGAATTCAAAGGGCAAAAACAAGTGACCAATTTTGCTGATCTTTGAGGGAATTTTCATGCCTGCTTACCTCACTATCAAGGACAACAAGGATATTAAATGTGTTTCTATTAATGGAAAGTAAATATCTTTTCACTCTAGAATATTTATTATGTATACAAATTCCAGGCTTGTTTGTTTACTTGTTCACAGAATAGCTGCTCTAGATAAACTTCTTTATCATCTCCTCACACTAATCTTGTTGATGTAAGATTATACATTTTTCTCTCTACACTTTACATATGGGATCACTTCAGTTAACTCTCAGTGCCTTGGGACTCAGTTCCATAGCATGCGCACAGACACAGTAGAGCCATCCATCAAAAAGAGAAAGAGTTCCTTTTATTTTATGACTTGCCTATTCAAGATAACCCTAAAGCATTGACAGCAACAAGGGATCATTGTTCCTGCAGTGGAGCTGGGAGTTCTGCCTTGAGCTATTGTGTATCCAGCAACAGCCTGTGCATGGCCTGGGAAATCTGAGCACATTTTGTTGAAAAGGAGAGGCTCTGAGCTTTGAGTATTCACTTTATTGGGCATGCCTTTTTTTTTTTTTTTTTTTTTTTTTTTTTTTTTTTTTTTTTTTTTTT